>CAUYQV010021531.1:0-11835 GCA_963574575.1 Galagoides demidoff
AGATTAGCCCACATCCCAAAATCCCAAAACCAGAGATGTTGGCATGGATGTGGAGAAAAAGGAACACTTCTGCACTGCTGGTGGGAATGCAAACTAATATGTTCCTTTTAGAAAGATGTTTAGAGATCACTTAGGGATCTAAAAATAGACCTGCCATTTGATCCTTAAATTCCTCTACTAGGTATATATCCAGAAGATCAAAAATCACTTTATAACAAAGATATTTGCACCAGAATATTTATTGAAGCCCAATTTATAATTGCTATATCATGGAAGAAGCCCAAATGCCCATTGACCCATAAATGGATGAATAAATTATGGTATATGTACACCATGGAATATTATGCAGCCTTAAAAAATAGAGACTTTACATCTTTCATGTTTACATGGATGTTGCTGGAACATCTTCTTCTTAGCAAAGTATCTCAAGAATGGAAGCAAAAGTATCCAATGTACTCAGCCCTACTATGAAACCAATTTATAAATACCACACTTCTATATGAAAGCTATAACCCAGCTACAGCCCAAGATGAAGGGGAAAGAGGAAGGGGAGCGGGGGTGGGGGGAGGATGGGTGGAGGGAGGGTAATTGGTGGGACCACACCTATGGTACATTTTACAAGGGTACATCTTAAATCTACTAAGTGTAGAATATAAATGTCTTAACTCAATAACTAAGAAAATGTGGTAAAGGCTATGTTAACCAATTTGATGAAAGTATTTCAAATTGCATATACAACCAGCACATTGTACCCCATAATTGCATTAATGTACACAACTCTGCTTTAAGGAAAAAAAGAAGAAAAAAAAATTTGAATTCACAGAGCTAAACAAATCAATATTGAAAAATCCCTTAAATTTTCAAGGGCTGTGTCAATCAGTTTTGCTGCATAAAAATTAATTCACCATCTCAGTAGTTTATTTCAGTAAACATCTAAATTTGGCTCATTTTATACATCATTGGCTGGGCAGTAGAGGTCTCACTCTGACTGTCTCTCTGTACCCAGGCAGAATTACACAGGGTTCTGCTCACCAGCCATTAATTTAGTTTTTGTCCCTAACTGACTTGAACTCTGAGTCTTGTTTTAGTCTTTGTGGCCCAACATATTTCTCTTTTAGCCAGTTAGACATGAGAATAGTTTGATTCCCCAATTGTGCAAGTCCTGAAGTTTCTCAGCTCTTTAGTTCCCTTTTTTTTTTTTTTTTTGCAGTTTTTTGCTGGGGCTGGGTTTGAACCCACCACCTCTGGTATCTGGAGCCAGTGCCCTACTCCTTTGAGCCACAGGCACCACCCTCTTTAGTTCTCTTTTTCCCCCCTTTGCCTATGCTTAAACAAGTTACTTCCTTCGAAACTCATTCTCCTTCTAGTATTATCTTCTCCAATGAAGGTTTTAATAACCAATTCACATTAGTTACATTTCAAATCCTCTTTACCAAAAGCCATAAGCATATTATATATGTGTTATCTTCCAAGTAATCTCAGGCAATGATTTAACCATAAATATTTTGCTACTGCATAAAATGTGTGTCCAATTTTCCAGCCTTTGATGAGCTGTCTGATCCCACAAATCAATGCCACATATTATTGTAAGTAACACTTCACTTCTAAGAATCAAATTCTATACTATAGTTTTGCTATGAAACAGCCTTAAAATCTCACGGGCTTTCAAAAGCATCTTGTTCTTGTTCCATTTCACACAGACAATTATTGGATGGATGCAGCGGTTGGTTGGATGCTGCTTGACTTGGTTCTTTGAATCTTTTTATTCTAAGACTCAGATTGGGGTTGCGGGATTTATATGAAGCATACCCATTTCAAAGACTGAGATAATACTTAGAATCTCATTTCTAATCCCATGTAGCATAGTCATATCTGTTCACATTCCAGTGGCCACAGAAAATTGCAGAGTTAAATCCAGAATCAATGGAGAAGCGGAGGAAATATATACTCTCTACAACAGGAAACAGGGAAGTGCCATGGCAATGAGCTGGAGGGCATAAGCTGCTTATAAGGAAGGGATAGCGGGTATAATTGTGAACAGTCCTACCCTTATCAAATGTATAATTTAGCAATTTTTTCAAATGCTTTATGGTGCAAACATTCCCAATGACAATAGTTAAAATAAGACTACACTCAAACTACTTTCCCAGAAAGACAAGTGGTTCATTCAGCTTCAAAAACAGCCTATGATTTCAAAAATGGTTATCAGGTCTTGTTGTCAATTTCTATCATTAGTAGGCCCTGTTTCAGAAGTTATTTCTCTGTGCAAGAAACCCTCCTGTTCTATCTTAATCAGGTCAGCTCAGTGCAGCTGCAGTGCTAACTACCCATGTTTGCAATAATCTCTGGCACACACCTGGAAGATTAGGACCACCCAGCAAGAAAGAGAAAGTAGTTCAGAGGCCAAATCTTTCTCATTCCTGTTCATTTGTGTCTCTATGGTTATTGTTGTCATTACCAATATGCACAGTGCAACAAGACATGCCAAGACCTCGGGGGCCAGCCAGTCTGTGGCTGGGCTATAACGAGCATTCAATGGTGTGTTGAATGCTCTTAAATTATCTAACATTACCAGTGCACTGGGTTAGAATCTTTGAAAGGATGCTTCCAAAATGCCAATCTGCAATTTGTAGTGAACACACAGCATAGTTCTGTACGTGGCTCTCAATCAGCATCCCCTTCAGCTCCCAAGCCATGGCCTAAGAACCAAGTTATACCATGATGGTATTTACTTTCAAAAATAATACACCTTGTGATGGAATTGATTTCATCCTTTCAATAGGTGTTTGATCTCAAAGGAGAAAATTATTTTTATCCAAAACCATTTTTCTCGTGGAAAGGAATTATTTTTTTGCTGAGGGAGAGAGCTGCTTTGCCCATCTCAATTTTAGACTTCTGTCATATCAATTTACTGCCACAATAGTTTTCTTTCTCAAGGAGATTGAATGTGAAGTTCTACTTTCTGGAATATTCTGTTCCTCATACTATGCTTCATTCTATTGTTAAATTTTCATTATCTTACAAGGCTAAGCCCAAGGAAGAATTCATAAGCCCCCAGATCACCTTATGACCTTCCAATATAGACCTTCATGGAAACATGTACTTCTTCATAACACTGACAACATTTGAAAACTCGAAATTATCCCTGTAATTTGTTAATGACTGATCATCTCTCCAACTGTAATTTTAGCTCCATGAAGGCAGAGACTATATACTCTATCACCACTGCTTATACTATTAGATATCATGCCCTGATCATAAATATTTGTACATGGCTGCATACCTGCATTAATATATGGGAATATATTTATTATTAATTCTTCTTTTGAAGGACAGCAGCAACTTTCTATGTAGTTTCTTCAAAGAGTAAAGAAGGCAGAAAAGGTCCTAGATGCTTTCCTACTCTTAGTGACCTCTTCCTATTGGCCTGAGCCTTAGATGTCCCTTAGCATTTTCTGAAACATTTAGCAATTCAGGACCACCCACAACCAACTATGTCCTTAGAAATTCTCCAATTATCTGATTTCAAATTACATTGCATGTTTGCATATGTGTGATTTACTGTGTCCTGAGTGACTTAGTCATGATTGTGTAAAAGAAACAAATAGAAGACAAGAGTTACTGTGTGTGTTTAATTTTATTCTAGGAGGTATTGAAGGTGATGTCATGCTTTCATGACCTCATTCATGATGGAATTGTGAAGTGGATTATGACAATGAAAACATTACTGGGACAACTTCCAAAGCCATCTGGCAAGCACAGAGCCTATGTTTTAAAAAGTAGTCACTAAGTTTCGAAATGTAATGGGTAAGGATTTGATGTTAAATCAGTGGGGAAGTAAACCTTGAAGGACAGAAAACATAACTGATTGGTATTTTACATTGTGTGATGTGGTTATCAGGGTTTCCATATATAAATATCATGAACACATATTTATCAGGGTACTGAATTATGCTTCAGGAACTTAACATTATTCTATTCTTTCCAATAACTTTTTCCTTCTTTTTTGAGACAGAGTTTCGCTCTGTTGCCCCAGGCTAGAGTGCATAGCTCAGAGCAACCTCAAACTCCCAGGTTTAAGAGATCCTCCTGCCCCCTGCCTCAGCCTCCCAAATAGTTGAGACAATGGGCACCCACCACAACACCCAGCTAATTTGTTTCTATTTTTAGTAGAAACAGGTCTCACTTTTGCTCAGGCTGGTCTTAAACTCCTGAGCTCAAGGGATCCTCCTGTGCAGCCTAGCAGAGTGCTGGAATTACAGGTGTGAACTACTACCCCAGCTATTTCCAATTACTTTTAACAGAATTTTCCAGACAATGCAATTTTTAATCAGCTTTATTAAGGTATGAATTACATACAATAAAATTCATCAATTTTAAATGGCATTATACTTAAAATTATTTAAGTGTGTACACACATTAAAAATGAAATAAAATTTCATCTGAACCTGGAATATATATGTTACGTTTCTAAACAAAATAAGAGTATTACTTCCCTTGTATAAAATATTGTCTTTAATGTGAAATTTCTGTATTGAATTTCTAAGCAGTGAATGTGATATGCATTATAAATTATTTCTTTTTGTATCATCTTGAGAAAAGCCACTGGGTTTATGAAGTGCAAATCATCTAGGACAACTTCACCCAATTCATCAAACATGATTTCTCATACACTGTATTTCACAGAAAACTCAGCCTGCTGTGCCCAGCAGATATCCCAGACTTCAAATGGTCTTTTCCAGGCCCCTTTCATTTGACTAACAGTACAGGCACAAATTTCCAATTTGCCCATCACATGATAGAAAATTTATAGCACACAGCAATATTTTTCTCCCAAAATCTCCCTTTCTATTTTCATTTCTCCTAAACATTTTTTGACACTTCCTTTGAAAATTTTGCATCAGGATTTTCTAACCTCTCTTTGGAGCATAGTGTATATTATCTCAGGGCATAAACCAAAATTTCAATCTCATATGACTTGTTTTTTATACAAGTACAGCAGAACATTTAACTTAGAACTAGTAGGTTATCTCAAGAATTTAAATAAAACTTTATTTTTCACTACTGTGCAAGAATTTCCTTTAACTACTCTTGGAATAGTTAAACTATTAATGGCAATTGATACAAGGATGTGGGAATAGCGAGGAATAGAGAATTTTTACTTCCTTACATATGTGTATATATGTGTGTGTGTGTGTGTGTGTATAGAAAGAGAGAGAGAGAGCACCAAAAAAGTGTGTATAATGTAAGAAAGGAAAAGAACTATCACAAAATTGTAATATTCAAGTCACATTAGACTTATGTAACTACAAGAGATACAAGGTAAAATATACAACATAACAAACATTATTGGTATGTATTATTACAATTTTAATAAAGTTTTTTCCTTTCTCAAAATGTGTATACATTTTGGGGGGAAAAATGTATATATATAAAAAACATTTTTCTAGATCTAAGACAAGCTTGTATGCTATTTTCATAAGGCATTAAAATAATATTGCCCACCATTGCTGTTTCCTGGGGGTTGACTGTCATTACCCAGAAAGTGGCATGGTTCTTGGGGCCAGAGAAGACACTTTGGGTCAAACTTCAAACATAATGTCATAATGTCACCCACACTGAAAGGAAGTTTAAAGTCTCTGCCACCACCATGGCTCAGATACACATTAATCCTGACAGAGACCCACAGGTTTCAGAGAAACAACAGGCCATAGTCTCCCGTGAGAGATCAAAAGCTCTCCTGCCTTCATCATTCCAGAGTTTACACTGAAAAGAAAAATTAGAATTTACAAAAGACATAGGAAAAGAACAGCATTTTTCTAAAAATAACTGATGAAATTCCTAACTCGCAGGCCATACTTTATTACCAAAACAGGACAAGTCTATACATAAAAATAACATGGTGTGCCATAACTTGAGGCTTTACCAAAAATGTCTAAATCATGGTTTACTTTGAGAACCTCCTTTAGCTGACTGTACAAATGTCCACAAACTGCTGTTTTAGCCACGGTGCAGGGATCCAGAGGGAATCCACCTCCTGTTCTGTTTCATTAAGACAAGGTTATTTAGCAGAGAGCAATCACATGTCCATGAAGTGTCCAGAAGAACAAGTTGCATTTCCTCATGGCAATCATCAGCTTCTTTTTTCACACTGATAATTTGGACTTGGTAAATTGCCAGTTAAATTGGATTAGAATTCTCACATCATCCATATTAATCTCACTGTTATTCCTACTGAAGACACACAGTACAAACCCAAGTACACACACCACGCATCAGGCTTCTTGTTGCGTGCCCACTAAAACTGAAAAAGAAAGTCAGTCTGTCCAGGTGGCATATTGATGAGAGATGTATTCATCTCTCAATTAATTCAGTTTTGTAAGCTCCCTGTCAGCTCCCTCTTGAATTCTTTCCCGCATGAAGCCAACAACCCACTTGGACTTCAGGCCAGAGGCCAGTTTGGGGGTCCACTTTCTTATATCTGTTTAGAAAAACTATATTAGTATAGGAAATCTCTTCCCATTTTTACTCCAAGGTCAGAACTAGATCAGGGTGCCTCAGAATCTAGTACTAAGTACCTTATAGGCCTACCTGGCCAAACAGGGAAGGGTTCAAGCATCAGCCAATCACCACATGGTTTTACCTCTGGAAACATCTTGGACTCAGAACTCTGTAGGAATAACAGAGCTGGGAGTTAATAATGCTTCTCAGCATTTAAGTGAGAAGTACCCCTGTGAATTCATTACCTGTGCTGGAGACAGTTGGAAAAAACAAAAAACCAGGGTCAAATATTGACCAATAATATATGTATCATTAAAAGTGATTCTTTTCATAGGTGCTTCTAGCTTATAGTAAAGTTCAAAAAGAGGTTGCCATTCAAAATTTTTCATTGTCTGAAATAGTAAATTAAAACATGATTTAAGCATACATATATACACACACACACACACACAGAGCTTAAAGGTCACTTACAAAACTGAATTAATTGAGAACCATCCACCAGAATTCTGAATGTGATCTTTATTTTCCCAAGCATTTGAAGTAATGTATATAAGAAATGTTCAACCTGGAATCTTAAAAAATTCAAATATCTCCATATTCTGGAAAATGTAGCAACCAAGACTCTCCAGGTTGAGTATTCAATACAGGCTGATGCCATCCTTCCGGACTTGAAGTCTAGTTAGATCTCTACCTTAGGGAGCTCTTTTTTGTATTACCTGTAATTTTATCAGTCTATATTTCTTCCATGGCTTCTTGAATATAGTATTTAAACTGATATGGAAGAATAAGGACAAATTGTTTTTAAATTTTTAACGTACTACTTGGTAGACTTAAATTTATATAGGAAAAAATACTATCTAGAAAAATAAGCTATTGGCAAGTCAGTTTATGTAATGGATGTATTTGTTATCATGTTTCCTTCCAATTTATAGCTACAGTTATGTCAAGTTTTAACTACAGCATTCAAATATGCTTTGAAGTTGACTTTTTTAGTTTAAAAGTAAGCTAAGAGTGAGATAACTTTTTTATTAACATGAATATTTTACATAAGTATATCTGAGTCAGTCTACTTTGTTCCTACTTCATTGTTCAATGAGGTATATAAAAGAAAAATATGAAATCAAAAAGAATAATATAAAAGCTAGATATTTGAGAGTTTATAATATTTATAATCTTACACATGTCATTTATTACATGGTTATGAAAAATTAAACTTCTCAAACTTATGCCAGAAAAACAGACAAGACAATTTTTGTGATTTCTGCAATAAGTTGATGTAATGACTTTTTCTCACTTTAATCCACACCTCTTAATTAATTTTTTGCTTGGCAAGCCATACGTGTGACTTAAGTATCTTTTTGTTTGCCACTAGTTAACATTTAACTATCGTTGACTAATTTTTTAACAAAAATCTAGTGTGAGATCCCATTCTGTGCAACTATAGGAAGTCCAGTTTTTTCAACCTTTGTATTTTTGAGATTCCCCAGAGAAGGATTACACAGTCCAATAAATATGTCTTGGCTGTAGCTTCTCAGTTCCGGCTGCAGACGTTCTTCTGTTAGTCATTTATGACATCTCACAGGAGCTTCCCCACCGGCCAAACCACCTGCTTAGTTCTGAGTTTTTCTCCCTGTATCAGGAGCATCTCATCTTTGACAGAAGGCCATGCTGTTTGTTCATTTCATTCTTCACACTAACCCTTTAGGATTCCAGAAAGGAAAAGATTCTATTCCTCACATTTCACATCTTGTTCACTTCTCAGATAGTTGACAAATATCAAGTGAGTTTAGGCAACTATAAGCATAATATTGTATGATTTCCTTACATCTGGCTTATCCAACCTATAATAATCTCACTAGTTGAATACTAGCAGTTCAACCTAGATTTTACTACGTGAAGCCTCGTCCAATCAATCCCCTTTCTAGAGTCTTATTTCTAGTGTAAAATAAAGAGAAACTCACATCTCTACTTCCCTCTTGTTCTAGTCTTAGAGTTTTATGCAAGAAAGTACTTGGAATGAAATTATATACATGTTCCCCTGAAATTAACCCTTATCAATCTGAAGGAGTTGAAATTCAGATTTAGAAAGTCTTCTAGCAAACTGACTTCAGAGTTAATAATGAGAAAGAAAAAAAAATTATAGGAGCAATGTTACTAAAAATCACCCTTAATTTACTTTTTAAACAGAACATGTACATTTTTCAGTGTGAAAAAATGATTTTGGAACTTTTTTTTTTTTGCAAGTGATAAAACCTCCTCAAGGGGAGTTTTTAAATAATGTTTTATGTGGCAAAAGAGTTCTCAAAATGACTCCTCCAATGATAAGGCCAAATTCCATCTTCTACTTTTAAGTGCTAGAAAAAATAATGCTGACAGATTTTAAATGGACATTTAAATCCACTTTTAGTCATTAAGTCCACTTTAAGTCAAGGTTTAAACTTAAATAGTATATATACTTTATATAGTTTACTGATTATATTGAATTGAATTTTTATAGATATTAGTATTCATTCTCAAGGGTATTCTGCTATAATTAAGTTATTTTGATAAAATATCTTGAAATGGAGAGTACCAGTTGCTCATACTTTATATGTGGGTCCCAGTTTCCCTCCTGACTCCAAAAGGGTCCTGTCTACATGTATCTTGTAAGTCACATGAAAAGAAGCAGTGTTCTGAATGTTGCATTTGCTTTAGCACGAATGCTCTGATCCCAGGACAGAGATACAAAAGGTAGGAAATTGGAAAGGTATTTTTCTGGATTCAATGTTATTGACTGTGGTTATCTACTGGCCTTCTTCAGCTTTATCCTTGATAATTTCATCAGTTTTCTTCTCCAGAGAAGAATATCATAGTCATTGTCAATGTCAATGTCATGTTACAGTAGAATGCCATAGTGGCATAACTTTATCTTAAATCTATCTAGACTTTTACACTCAATAAAAATACTCAAGACAAAGAAAAAAAGAAATTTTACACATAATTGCTATTATATGAGTAAAACAGTGCAGTATTTTCAATGATACTTAGCCACTATTGCCTTTAATATTTAAGTCTAAAATAAGATGAGGACAATGATGGCAATGAGATAGTTTAGTCAAGAAGCTGAGTCTTCATCTGCTTCCGGACAAGGGTTAATTTCCTACCTTTATGGCCTACTGTATTTATTTGAAAACAGAGCTGGACTCATGGGGGAAAATACACAAGCCCCAGCAGCATATATATATTTATTTGGTGTGGTGCAGCATGTCTGATTTTGCCCCTGAAAGATTCACAAACAGCCAGAGAAGATAACCACAGGCTAGCCCAGGGACTTTCTCTGTTTAGTCAGCCATTTCTCTTGATGGTGTCTGGCACCACATGTATAACTACTTTTACTGCCTTGTTTTCAGCTTCTCCAGATAGCTTCATACTTGAGAAAATATAATAAAATCTGTTTTCCCAAGAGCAATCCTAGCCTTCACTTTCAATAGCACCTGAGGGCTCTTCAAACATTCCAAAGAAAAACTTACAGTCCAATCTATTTCTCAGTTCACACTTCCCAGCCACACACAGTGGCCACATAAGACAAATATTTCTGGGTATGAATTATACCAAACAGTTCAGTTACAATAACATGCCTCATAAGGCAAAGCAGTCAATGTTGGCAAAGAAGACTCTCATGTCCCAAGGTGTCAGTTAGTCCCCTGTATGATCTGCTGAGACCATACAAGTAACATACTGCTTCTTTATCACAAAACAAAGAACTGGAAACATTAAATCCTAGACATTTCATAGAAATAAAAATACAGTCATGATATCATAACAGGAAGAGTCAACCAAAAGAGGACCTAACAAGGATGTTCCAGTATAAAATGTTTATTAAACTGGGTAGGATGGGAAATAGTTCCCACACAAATGGCTGGATATCTGCCATTATAAAGGGCTCTCTTGGGCTTGGGCCCCATAGCACAGTGGTTACAGTGCTAGCCACATGCACTGAGGCTGGCGGGTTCAAACCCAACCCAGGCCAGCTAAACAACAATGACAACTGCAACAAAAAAATAGCCGGGCATTGTGGCAGGTGCCTGTAGTCCCAGCTACTAGAGAGACTGAGGCAAGAGAATCTCTTAAGCCCAAGAGTTTGAGGTTGCTATGAGCTGTGACACCACAGCACTCTAGCGAGGGCAACATAGTAAAACTCTTTCTCAAAAACAAGCCAAAAAAAGGACTCTCTTGGAAATAATTATTTTCAATTGATCCTCTCTTGATTTGACCCTCGGGTTAAAAAGTCACAAGGAAAGGTTTAAACTTAAATAGTATATATACTTTATATAGTTTACTGATTATATTAAATGCTACATAAGAAAAGAGAGAAGAAAGAAGTAGCTAAACTAAAGAAATGCTAATAAAAATGAGGCAAAATATTCTATCTACTACAGTTGGCTAAGGTTTGGAGTTAGCCAAGATTCACTGGCATTCTAAAGTCTGTGGGTTATCATTTTCCCAAAGCAGAAAGAATCATAAACTGGTTGCCATCCTCAGCAATAGCCCCTCTCCCCCACAGGCATGCACGCACAAGTTTCCCTACTGTCGCTGCACAACAAGGTGGGTAGGTCTTTACCATTCTTCTGCCACCCTTACAGGTATCCTAGGCATCTAGTAGGTGCATGGGAGGGATATTACTGTAGATCTTGAGGCCTGGGCAGGCAACACTCTTCATCTAAAAAGTTTAGAAATCACAGAGTGAAAAATATATTCATTGGATGGCAATTGGAAAAACAGTCAGCCTATTTAGTCCCTGGGCACAAGAAACAGACAGTGTTTGGAGGCTAAAGTGCACCGTAAGGAAATAATCAGAAATATAGGAAAAGAATTAGGTACCAAGATGTTCACAGAAGCATTATTTAAAATTGCAGAATAAGCAAACAAAAAGTTGGAGTCAAACAAAATAGCCCTAAATAGGGTGTGGCTAAATAAGATGGACTATTAAACAGATATTGAATACCACATTTTCAGAATATACTTAAACAAATGGAAAAAAATACATGAGATACACCTGTAAAGTTAAAAAAACATACACAGTATGTTTGAAATCAGTGTCAAAAGTGTTACATTCAAAATGAGCTTAGACTTGTGAAAAATACTGAATGATAAAAAGTACTTTTTCATCATAATTGAAGCAATGAGAGAGAAAAGACAGAAAAGGAAGAATTTTACTACTTGGGGAAAAGAGAAATTTGCTAACAGATAATAGAATATGTTTTTCAGCAAGGAAAATAGTCTTCAAGTTCCAAAAATAGAATATGCAATAAAAATCATAAAAATTTGTATAGTTATTTTGAACTTAGCTATATT
>CAUYQV010021533.1:0-19228 GCA_963574575.1 Galagoides demidoff
TGTTTGTATCAGAATGTTTATTGCAGCCCAATTCATAATTGCCAGATCATGGAAGAAGCCCAAGTGTCCATCGATCCACGAATGGATCAATAAACTGTGGTATATGTACACCATGGAATACTATGCAGCCCTAAAGAAAAACAGAAACTTTATCTCCTTCATGTTTACATGGATGGAACTGGAAAATGTGCTTCTTAGCAAAGTATCTCAGGAATGGAAGAAAAAGTATCCAATGTACACAGCCCTCTTATGAAACTAATCTATAGCTCTCAAGCAAAAGATACAACTTAATTCTAGCCCAAAAATATGGGGAGGGGGTGGAGAAGGGGAGGGAAGAAGGGTGGTTGGGTGGTGGGAGGGTGACGGGAAAGATCACCTATGTATCTGTCTAACAAGGGTACAAGTGAACTTTTCTAGAACTAGAATATAAATGTGTTGATACAATGATTAAGCAAATGACATGAAATTTATGTTAGCCAGCTTGATGAAAGTGTTTCAAATTGTATATGAAAACAGCACAATATACCCCATGTTTGCATTAATGTATACAGAGATCAATTAATTAAAAAAAAAGACATTTCAATATTTAATGAAGAAGCAGAGGAAGGGGGAGAGGGGCGAGGGCAGAAGCATAGACTGAAGAGAAATGATTAAAGAGACAGGAGGGAAATTAGGAGAAAGTCCTAATTCAAGCACTCACAACCCTCTGAACAATCCCATGAAATAAAGCACTTCACTGTGGTAAGGTTGTAAGAAGGACTTTCAGGAGGAGAAAGAAGTTGCATTTAAAATGGAAGACACTGGAGAGCATGAAAAATTGGCTTTTAGATATGAAATGATTTTCTTAAAGTAAAACACAATTCTTTTTGCTAGAATTTGTGGCCTGGCACATACTTTTGAATCAGTTGTGTTCATTTTCTCATACCCTTACACAATGTCACCTGTCTGTTCAGCAAAAGATTTGCAAAAAAAAAATCAATCCTCAGTTTTATTCTGAATCTTATACAGAGTAGAGAATTTAGAAACCTATGCTCAACAAGCCAGGTAAAGACATTTTATGTCAATGATTTCAAATTTGCAAATAAAATGAAAATTCTTAAGTGGCAAGAAGTAGAATGCAGTGTTGCTCCTTACATTTGATTTAAAAACAAGAGCAAAACTGTCGTAATGTAATGCAGACTTTGATTAAATGATACAACTGATCTATGGGCTGCCTTTGTGTTCCCAGCATTGCTCCTCCTCATCCCCAGCCCCCCTCATTTTAAGCAGCCTCACGATTGCATTGTTAGCCCTGAGCAGTGTTCATTACACGGTCCAAATCTGTCATTGCTGTTTAACTCAACACCATAAAAACCCTTGACTAAAGGACTTTCCAGATCATCAGTGGGTGTGGTATTCATTCTATTTTTTTTTTGTATAGAAAGAAACATGAAATGTAGAAAACATGAAAATTTTCTGGAAGAATTAGTTTTTATTTTCCTCTGTTGTATTATAATTATAATTGGCCATCAAAAGTGAGATTGTCTATAAGTTAATCTTTCAGTAAATTGGGAGATGGCAACATTGGTCTTCATAGTATGTAACTTACAAATCTCTTCTCAAAATAAATTCTTCTTTAAAAAGAAATCACAAAACCCAGTTAAGAGTGTTACAGTGTATAAGAAGTAGCAATTAATGCTTGAAACGTTAAAAGCCATAATAATACCTTTCGAAAGCCTTTGGTATAAAGGACCACACGATGGCCAAGACATTTATATAGGAAACTTTGATTTGCTTGTTCCTCCTTACTTTTTAACTCATTTACTTGTAGTAAGAAAAAAAAAAATAGGGCAAAATAAATGCCAACCAGAATATCTGAATTTGCATTAATGAGGATATTTGTGAACTTTTGAAAAGTGATGTATACTGTGAAATGTTAGATTGAGTTTTTAATGTTTTCTTGAAGAGCATCACAATTACAGTAAAGCCAGCAGTATTAAGTATATATTACCTCAAAATTAGTAATATGAAGATACAGGTCTGCCAATCAATATTAAGAAATTTCTTGGCTTAGAAATAATTTCTTTAAACATCTACCTCTATATTCTCATAAGCAATTTTAAAACATAAATATATATTTTGAATTTCTTTTACACTTGATCTTTTTAAAAATCTGACTTATGGTAAAGTTATAAAGCAAAGATAACATTTTAAATATTCCATTATTTAACAAGTATATTTTCATATGCTTTAAAAATTTAAAAATGTTGATACAGATGTTTTTTCACTTACTACATGTATAAGGTTATGTTTCAATAAATCCATAATGAGTAAAACATAATTTGAAAATACATGTAATATTTGATAAAGTCATTATTAAGTTGAGAAGTTGTACATCACACCATCACAAGTCAAGGCCTTCTGTACTTTATATGTCTCACATTCTGCAGTATTTAGAATGCAGGTTCATGTATTTCCTTTTTTGGATGGTGCAGTCATGGGCCTTGAGTGATCAGTGTCCACTTCTGCCTCTGATCTGTGTATGCACATGAGGTTTGTAATTGAACAAGATCCTCATTTCTTTCATTTCAGAGTAAGACTCATCACATTACTCCCTTCACTAGTAGCTGTGGTTTTTCTCTTGTAGATCCCATTATTTCTGTACTATGCTGTAACCTGTGAGGCTGATGCTTTGCAAGTATAGGCAAA
Source organism: Galagoides demidoff (assembly GCA_963574575.1). NCBI lineage: Eukaryota > Metazoa > Chordata > Mammalia > Primates > Galagidae > Galagoides > Galagoides demidoff. The sequence goes on from CAUYQV010021533.1 coordinate 2,689, forward strand.
AGGCTTATATGCCTCTGGCCAAAAAAGACTTTGTGCAGGCATACTTGTGAGAAACTGAGGCAGAATCCCATATGGCCGGGTTGGTTGCGGGCCTAAAACCCCCCTGACCTAAAGTCAGCCTGGTTGGTTGGGCCTAAAAACCCTGACCTAAAGTCAGCCTGGTTGGTTGCGGGCCTAAAACCCCCCTGACCTAAAGTCAGCCTGGTTGGTTGTGGGCCTAAAAACCCCCTGACCTAAAGTCAGCCTGGTTGGTTGGGCCTAAAAACCCCCTGACTTAAAGTCAGTCTGGTTGGTTGTGGGCCTAAAACCTCCCTGACCTAAAGTCAGCCTGGTTGGTTGTGGGCCTAAAAACCCCCTGACCTAACGTCAGCCTGGTTGGTTGGGCCTAAAAACCCCCTGACCTAAAGTCAGCCTGGTTGGTTGTGGGCCTAAAAACCCCCTGACCTAAAGTCAGCCTGGTTGGTTGGGCCTAAAACCCCCCTGACTTAAAGTCAGTCTGGTTGGTTGTGGGCCTAAAACCTCCCTGACCTAAAGTCAGCCTGGTTGGTTGTGGGCCTAAAACCCCCCTGACCTAAAGTCAGCCTGGTTGGTTGGGCCTAAAAACCCCCTGACCTAAAGTCAGTCTGGTTGGTTGTGGGCCTAAAAACCCTGACCTAAAGTCAGCCTGGTTGGTTGTGGGCGTAAAAACCCCCTGACTTAAGGCCCACATGGGAGCGGAGGTTTGCACACAAATTTCTGTATGCCCTAGAAGTTTCTTTATGCTTTGTTTTAAAGATTGAAGTAACTGCCTCCAAATGGCAAGGTCAGTAGGACAGATTTTCAAACCATCTCTTTCCTCCATAGCCTCAGGCTTCATCAGATAAGAACAAAGGAGTAATGGCTAACAACATGTTCTCCAGTAAGTTATGTTTAACCGGGTTATGTTGAAAGGGTTATGCTAAAAGGTGTATGTTGGATAGATTATCAGATTACTAGGGAGGAGCAAAGTGGTCACAAGATGTTCAAATGGATTAATGAAGTCATTGATGTCCAGTGAGCATGTGCAGAGGGAAGTCATTAACGTCCAGTATGCCTGTGCAGAGGGATTGTAATGAATATTAATGAGGTCATTGATGTATAGTGCACATGTGTAAAATTGACTATATAAACCAACAGTAAATAAAGAAAGCTCACCATTTTTCCTGTGTGAGCAAATGGTCACCTTTATTTAAAATACAATTTCGATAAGTGTATTTATTCTCCGTGACATTGCCTTCCTGTGAGACCTTTACAGCAACAGCAAGACCAGAGTTTCTAATCCCTGTACTGCCTATGGTGGCTGCTGAGGGACCACAGAGCACTCAGTGCCTCAGGGGTGACTAAGCAGTTTCATTCTTTGCTCTGAAATTGTTTTTAGTGCTATTGTCCCATTTCTCCCTTGAATAATAACAACATACATTTGGATTATGGATTTGATATATGCCCGGTTCTTATCAAATCCACAATCCAAATGCATGTTATTTGGAGCACAGAGCTCCTATTATTGATTAAAATAAAACACACCCAAAACAAACAACAACAACAAAAAAACTAGTCAAATTTCTGATACACTAAGCTGGAGAAAAATTTGACCACACTTTTCTTCATGTTTAATCTCCAAACCAAGTTCTCTTGACATGGGTAATTTTCTTTAACTTTCTGTCTCCAGTGCCACATAGAACACGCCTCTTGATAAGGGGGCATTCTTCCTCTTGGAGTTATCCAGAAACTTCTTTTAGAACATATTAATTTCACTTTTGAGCCTGACCTACTGGCTTCCCTAAATGGGTCCAATTTTTAAATGGGTACACAATTCATTCCTTGGCTCTGGAAGCTAATGTATATGAGAATATTAAAATTTGAGTACAAGAACAAGTGCCTCGTGGATGGAAATTTGCTTTTGACCTCCGTCTCTGGGCTCTAGATAAATTCTGAGTTCACTGAACATTTTTGAGGCCATGAGTTTGAATTCAAGTAAAGTCTAATTTCTAGATCCCAGTTTTTTAAATCTTTTCTTTTCACTTAGAAGACTTGGGGAAGCATAAACCATCTGTAGCCATGCATTTGTCTTTGTCAGTGGTAAAGCAATATTCTTTGTAAGAGGGGAACATTTTCTTTGACTGGAATTTTCAGTTCCTTAAAACAATTAAGACTATATGGTATCAATTTTGTTCTATAAAAATCAAGAGAAAGAAAATACACAGGTATGTCCAACTTTAGAAAAATAAATATTTGGAAAAAATCTAATAATTGGTGTTCATATCCACAGCTCCCCAACTAAGCCTGCACACATATTATACTTTACTTTTTTCATTTCATTTATTTTCAGTCACGTATTTCATAAACTGGCATGGATCAGACCAAATAACTCACTTTTTCCTATTGCCCTAAACATTTTCTTGTGAAAGTGTCTAAATGTTGCTTGTTTAATAAGTTGAAATTCAATACCAGCAAAGCCAAGGATTTATCAGAGTCCCTGAAGGGCATAGCATGAGGCTCTCACTCTCTGTTCCTGGAGGGCAACACTTAAATACTGACAGCAGTTACTTTCACCTCCTCATCATATTACAGGGATGTGAGTCTAACCTTGCTTTAAATGCACACAAGTTTTCAGGAAACTCAGCCTAGGCATTCAAAGGGAATCATGCCTGGGTCAACCCTGATCCATTCTCATTCAGATGACTTATAGTATAATGTGAAAAAGGGAAGTCATTTAGACTCATGTGTGCGATTTTATGGTACTTCTGGGTTGCAATAACCCATGATTCTTAGACAAAAAATCTCAAGAGATAAAATGTTGACTTATGTAAAGCTCATCAGTACATAGAATAAAGGCAAACTTAACTTCTATATTTAGGGAAAAATACTTGACAAATTCTGTACCACGTGGTCTTGCAGTTTTTGAATTTTTAGATGTGGCTTTTTATAAAACAGACCATGTGGAAAATTCAACTATACATTGATAACACAAATAAACAGAAATTTGTGTTCAGCACATCCACAGTTTATAACATGACTGAATTAATCAAAATCCAATTAATTCATTCTTTCAGACTTCAAAATCTCTGCTTGCTGATAACTGATCGAATTGCTACATCATTAATCCAACTAAGTGATTTTAATTATCAAATTGTGTCTACATTGTCAAGGTCGAGTTATTCTGATGACATTAGCACCAGAATTTCTGGAGTCATTTGTAATTAGTAACCATTTAGTCTTTAATTTCTGGTAAGCCTCTTCAGATTTCAGAAATAAAATAATGGATTTTATTTTAACTTTGAATTTGGACTTTGATACACAGATTTTATGATTATTTGTGAATGTCAAATGGTGAGGAAGAAATTGCCTTGATAATAGCACTTATTTCTTATATGCAGAAGAAAATTCTTTATCAGATTATTCAAGGAACACTTTTTCATATTAATGTTATTGTTATTATTGTTCATATAAGGGTTACTTAGGATTGCTTCTCCTCACCTATTTAGAAAGATAAAGAAAACATCAGAACAAAAATGAAGGAGACTTCCTGATAACTGAATTGTGACCAACCAATCATCTCCTAAGTACTTAAATATTTCGTAAGCACACAAGGGTATGTAGGTACTAGTGACATAAAGCCTGACTCCTTGGAGCAGGGTGTGGATTGTTTAGTTGTGTGAAAAGACCATCATATAACCACAGATTCTATAGAACAAATATAGAGAAGAAATGTACAAAACATTTGGAAGATGAATGATGTGTTTATTTAGCATTTTAGGTGAATATTGTATATCAGTCATATAATAGTAGCTCTATGGCAATGGCCAACACAGTCATTACCCCAATCTCCCTAGAGCCCAGAGCTCTTCTATGGTTACACTAGAAAATAATGACAACACACAGCATTTCAGAAGGAAAAACAGAGTCTCATGAAAGGACCAGAGGAGAAAACAGATAGTTTTTCATCAAGGTAAAGGAAAAATTTACTGTATGACCATCTGGCATCAATAAGAATGAATTGAAATTAACGGAGAGATAACATCCCTCATTTATAAAGAAAAGTGTTTTTTCCCCAAATATTATTCTGGTTATTTCTTCTGTTTTCCAAGAGTTCTTGAAATAATTAGCTGCTGATGTTTCCATAACATCCGTCTTTTCCTTAAAAGCCAGAAGCTTCCATGAATAGGGGCTGCTGATTTGATTGTTTCTTCCCCTGCCCTCCCAGAGAGGGGAGATTTTTACCGATGACATGGCAATTTGTTACATATAGAAAAACTCCTTGAGGGAGTGCCTATGCTCAATTTCTTCTCCTCAAATTCTCTCTCTCTAACCCACTCAAATCAAGTTTTCATCTCCATCTTCCTACAGAAAGTGGTATTGTCAAAGTAAAAAATAACCTGCACATTACTTGATACAATAAGGGCAAGTCCTCAGTGTATGTGACCAACATGCTCTTCATCACCTCTTCCTTCTCCAGTGATGTATTTTACTTGACAACCAGGGCACAGTTCTCTGTTCTGCTCTTAGGCTATTGACAATTCCATTACAGACTCTTCCTAATTTAGCAGACTCCTGAAATATGTAGTGCCCTGAGAGTCAGACTTCTTCCCTTTCCTGTGATCACTCCTCTAGTGATTTTATCAGAACCTGGTTTTAACTAATGTCTATGCTGATAATGCCCACATTTATATTCTATGTCCCTATAGTAGTTTGAAATTAGTTTTCACCTCATCCCTTGATGAGAATTATATCTCTTCACCCTCTTCCCCCCAAATGTCTTAACTACATGACTTGCTTTGGCCAATGAAATGGAAATGGAAATTGTGTTGGCCACCTCTAGAAGCTTTATGATTCATTGTGCTGCCTTTTCTTTCTGCTACAAGACTGACAAAGTGTTAAACACACCTGCCGTGCAGGTCTGGGTTTCAGAATTGAGGCAACATGGAGAAGAGGCTCACCAGCTTCAAGGTGGCTGTGTCACATGGGGTTATCAACACATAAGAAAAATCATGTTTACTGTGAACCACTGAGACTGGGGAGTCAGTATTTTGACTGGGGTGAACCCTCCTTTCCCCCAGACCTCACGCGCTTCCTCTTCCCTGAACACCTGCACCTTGGTGTTTTCAACGTTCTGAATACATTCCTCATGATCTCCCTCCACGTTTTTCCCTCATGCAGCCTCCTTTATTCACTAAATGGAATTTCTACTCCTATTGTCAGGCCTTGCTTTCTCCCTTTTCTCACAGTCACAAGTCAATCTGTTGACAAGTTCTGTGAACTTCAAAATATACTCTACCCATACCCGTGAGTGCCACTGCTCTTTGCCATTTCCACTCTAATACAATTCACCATGTTCTCAGACTGCAATACTCTCCTGGCTGATCTCTCTGCCCCTACTTGGCCCTTTGTATTTTTATGCTGTAATCTCAGTGACCACATTATCCCTTTCTTTGCTCAAAAGTTCTCATTAGTCTTCGGTTCCATTGAGAATAAAATTAGAGTTTTTGCTGTTGCTGAGAGACCTTTATAATCTACCCAGCTGGCGTCACCTCCCCCTCCTATAATCTACCCACCTGGGCACCCTTCTGAGTCTTCAGCAATGCAGAGCACAGTTCTTCTCAGGGTCTTTGGACCACTCTTCCCTATGTCTGGAAGGTTTTCCCCAAGACAATGAGGGCTCACTCTCTTACTGTCTGTGGGTCTTTTTCTGAAATGTCACTTGATTTATGGGGCTATCCCTGTCTACAGGACATCAGTAGCCACTCTGACTCTCCCAAACCGTGCCCACAGCTCTCTCCAATCATATTTAATTTAATTTTTTCCTCCAAACTACTTAATACCATGTGACATATCACACATACACATGTCTACCTGTCTTCTCCCACTCAAATACAAGCCCCATGGCAGCCAGGATCGCACTTGCTTTGCACACAGCTATGTCTTGTGCTTTTCATCAAAGTCCGGCATCAGTGCTCAGTAATCTGTGCCACTTAAAGAAAAACAAAGAGAGCTGTGAGGTCCTGCTGTCCAATAACTACCTTGGTGGTCTTGGTCACCTTATTAACCGCTGTGCCATAGTTTTCTTTGGTCTGTAAAATGAGGATAATTAAACCTATCTCAGATGATTTGTGTGAGGATTTTAAAAGAGAAAATATAGATATGATACTTACAATGTGACTGACAGAAAGTAAGTGATCAATGAATATTAACATGAGCAGGAAGAAGAAGGAGAGGAGAATTCAGTAGATGAGTTGAGAAAGCAGGTCCACCAGAAGTGCATAGATTCAGATTCCTGCCAAGCTGTCACAAACTGGGTCAACTCAAACAAGCTTCACACTCTGAACCTTGATGTTCTCGTATATCAGTTGATGGAAATCACAGAACTTACAGAACTGGAGATAATGTATATGTGATGTCCAGCCTATGGTTTACTTATGGTGGGTATCCCAATAGTTACCATTGTAATGAAAATAATTTTTGAGCAATTAATACCAAGAACTCAGTTCTTTGACAATTCTATAAGGTAGCAACTTTTTCAAATAAAGAAATTAAGTTGTGGACAGGTTTAGAAGCTTGTACCAGACCATATGGCAAATAAGTGATGGAGTTGGGATTTTCTATTTACTGACTTACCGGTTAATAAGTATGTGTGCTCATCCTTGTAGAATTTAAAATCAATCTGTCAGGGAGGTGCTACATATAAAAATAGCTGATTAAACAGTGAGGTGAGATTTAAATAACAATCAAGCCAAAATCAAAAGCCTCCTCACGGCAGATTTGAAACGATTGCACCATGAGTAGCATTATGAGAATTTAGAACAGAGGGAATTTTTCGAGAAGAAAAAATAATTTTGTTGTGTGTGGACATGACAAGTAAGATTAAGACAGACTCACCCGTGAACTAACCAACTGCATCTTGTGCCGTCATTTCTGGGCCTTCACCCCCTTCCTCCTCTCTGTGGACGAGCCATCATCGAGACCTCTATAGCTGGTTCTGTGACCAGCAATGTTCTCTAGGGTTGGTTCTCTTATTCTTCTGTTCCAGATAAAAGCCTGGAAACATTTTTCTGAACAGATAGCTGAAAAGAGGAGCCATTTGTTTTATATCCCAAGCTTGTAAAATGTCTAATAACTCATCTCACAGCTTAATTTCTCATTAACAGCAAAAAAAAAGAAAAGAAGATAAATAACACAGGGCATTATCTATTATGTTTTACACAATATCAATCCTCAGAAAACCATTTAAAGTGAAAAATACCATCCCTATTCTATAGGTGACGGAGTTGATGTTCAGAGAGATAAAGTAACGTGTTCAAAGCCACACGGTTTTGGTGAGGACTTGAATACAGGAGTGTCTGCCTCCAAACGGGTTCTTTTCCCACCCTGCCTTCTTCCTTCCACTAAATATACCTGAAGGAGGTTAAGGAGGTAAAATGAAAAGTAGAGCAAACATTTTCAATTTTTAGTTATGAAATTTTGGCTGACATTTTAACTCATCTGTTTAAAACTTCTGTTAACTTTAAATCCTAAAGCTCTCTTGGAAAGTGAAAAAAAGATAATATGTATGTCAAAAGTTTGAGAAATGTATGAGAAGAAATATTAATAATGTAAGAGAGATTTAAGACCAGTAAGATATATAAATATGTATGTACGTATTTATCTGTATCTATATCTGTATATGTCCACATTCATATCTATCAATTGATCAATCTATTGATCTCTGTATTTCTAGATAAATTGATTACTCCAATATATCACTAAGCTTTTGTCTTATGTTGAAACAAATTACAATGAACCTGCCAATATATCTTTAAGGAATAGAAGCTATGATCCTTATCCAATTCATTTATTTCTCCTAGAGCAGAGAATCCTTTTTACTGGCAATACTAAACCAAAAGTAAGGCTCCATGAAGTGCCTCAGGGAACCAGTGATGAACTTTTAGCTGTATGCAATCCTGTTCCGGCAGGTGGCAAGTATTATTGTTGTTTTTCCTGATAAAACCTGCAAAATGTTTTGTAAGGAGGTTTCTTGGGCTCTTTGAGTAAAGGGTTTGCTCAGGCATTGAAAAAGAGATAGTGTGGGCAGCACCTGTGGCTCAAAGGAGTAAGGCGCTAGCCCCATATGCCAGAGGTGGTGGGTTCAAACCCAGCCCCAGCCAAAACTGCAAAAAAAGAAAAAGAGATAGTGAAGAAAAGGAGACACCAAACTAGGATGACAGCAAGAAGTTGGAAGCTGTTTCAGACAGGTAGACAGGTAAGATTGCAAGGCCTCTCTGGACTGGCTATCTGCAAAGTAACAAAGTGACCTCCATGTGGGCACTTCTGTCTTCTTCTTTCTGGAGGGTTGCAGATGAAATTCATCCTGAACTCCACAGACATGCCTAGCTTTCAGATTTTAGCAGAAGTCATTGTTAGATGGTTGCGTCAATCTGGACTTGACCCTTATCCTCACGGTCTGTTTGAATCTTTTTTCCAAAAAAGCAACTGCCTGCAGGAGCAAGTCTGGCCTGTCTGCCACTGTTGTTCCCTAGCGTGGCTAAGAAATTCTACGAAGTGCTATTTTCAGCCTGTCTAAATGTATGTTTTCAGTTTAGTTTAACTGCAGCCCTTCCACTTTTTTCCCTAAATTTCTCCATTATGTGTTAAAATACGAAGTGCCCCAGTCTACACCAGGTCACACGTTCTTTTTAAAGCTTGTTCTTGGAAACCTTGTACTGTTAGTCTTATATAACATGCTGACTTTTTTTTTTCTTTCAGAAAAATAAATTGAGTGAAATTCTGGCTTACTGTAGTTTAAAGCAGGCCCAAAGACTGGAGCAAATCATGTATAAAATTTAAAAAAAAATTTTTTTTAAAAGGAGCACCTTTTCCTTTTTTTAAATTTCTCTGTTCCACAATGTCATACGGAACACAGCTCTGCCCGGGCACTCTCCTACCCACTCACCTCAGGAGCCACACAGTGCACTGAAAAACGCAGAAAGACTGTGTCTATGTCCTGGGATTTAAAAAACATATTGGAAACTTTATGCGATTTACAGTACAAACTATAAATTGAGCACCCAAGGATCTAAACTGGCTAGCATACATAGGTGGTCAACATAAGGAATTAGTTGGGCCACGTGTGGTGGCTCTCACCTGTAATCACAGCACTCTGGGAGGTCAAGACAGGTAGATTGCTTGAGCTCAGGAATTTGAGAACAGCCTGAGCAAGAGCAAGACCCTGCCTCTAATAAAAATAGAAAAACAAGCCAAAACAAGCCAATATATTGTAAAATGTCTAATAACTTATCTCTAGTTCTAGCTACTTGGGAGGCTGAGGCAAGGCGATCACTTAAGCCCAAAAGACTCAAGTTGCTGTGAGCTATGATGCTATGGCACTCTACTGAGGGCAACAAAGTAAGAATCTGTCTCAAAGAAAAATTAAAAAGATAAGGAACTAGTCCTACTATAGTGATAATGTTCACGAGCTGCCCTTGTCTATTCTGTGAAAATTAGGTCAACTTATGGAGGTGATCAGTGTAGAGGAGGTCAGCTATGGAGGTTCTACTGTATTTAATTCTCAAATTACTGCTACTACATTTACCCAATGAGATGGATTTCATCCCTTAATATGTGTAGCTATAAATTGCAGAGCTGCAAACCAGGCCTCCCACACCTTTTGCAGTATCAATGCCATGTCCCTCTATGCTTTTGTGGACTCTGTGTGCAATCAAAAACAACCCGCTGTGGTCTCCACATCTTTCATATCATTAGGCCTTTACTTATGTGGTTTCTCTCTGAACTCTCCCAATACTATCCGTTTTTTTTTTTTTTTAATTTCAAATTCAAGTTTCATGCCTCTACCCCAAACATAATGTGATCTCTTTCTCCTCTGAATGGCCAAAATAATTCATGTGAATTCTTAAACATACCTTTTACTGGTGACATCTTTGGTAAGTGTGGGAGGAATGCCCACATAAAACTAAATGAAATGTGCTCTTTTAATTCCAGAAACTGAGCAAAAAGACTTGTGAGTATTGTGCATTTTGTAGAAACCTTGCTGCCTGGGAGACCTTGCAGGCAAGGTGGTAACAACCTCCTGCATGGGACTCTGACCAGGCAGTCAGTCAGCCTGCCAGATAAGGGTTGATGTGGCCCATCTGTGCACAGGAGACGTGACTCGAAGGTTGATGTAAGTGAAAAACTTCATTGTAAAAGAGAGGGGCTTCCAAAACCACAAGAAAACAGTCACTGAGCCTGTTTCTCGGAAACTTAATTGAGTACACGGAAGAAAAAGTTTTACTTCCCTGTTTGTCTTGACCTTTAACTTTGACAATGGAAGTCAGATAATGCAGGGTTGTTTCAGATCTTTAGAGGAATAGCTTGAGGCTGGTCTTAAGTTAGTTACTTCAGATCTTTAGAGGAATAGCTTGAGGCTAGTCTTAAGATGGTTATCTTACTTTCTTGGACTTTCTGTCTTTTCTATAGTTTAAGATAAGAATAGAAAATGTTAAGATTATTGATCAATATGGTGTACATAATTAGTTTATTATAAAAGGTGGTTGTGAATGAAGACATTTTGCTACTGCCACCCCGAGTAGTAGTTGTTTCTTGCTTTCATACAATTCCAGGAGCTACCTTGCACCTGTGGCCAAGCTGTCCTTCTCTCCCCGAGAGAAATCACCACCCAAGAGGTAAGTGTGTATTTACATCTTTCTATAAGCCCCTAAGGTCTTGTGAAAATAAGATTTTTCATTATGTCCTACACCATGTATTACTAAATGATTAACTCGGCCAAGGGATCTAACATCCACATTTTTGAAAAATATGAATATTTGGGGTTTTTTGCTAATAAATTTGCATTTTATTTAAAATTGGAATTATCCCCTTATTTATGAGGTACATGAGAAATTGTTTTACACATGCTGCGTACATAACAAGTCATGATCAAGTCAGGGTACTCAGGGTTCCTGTCACAGCCATCCTACTCCACTGTCAAACATTACATTCACTCTTTCTATCTCACTGTGTGTTTCTACCCTTGGAACCCACTTCTCTTCTTCCTCTCCCTTACCCCTACTCTTCCCTGTCTCTGTCATCTATAAAAATGTAAATCTTTAAAAATCTAAATGTTGCTTTAAATTCTAATGGTTTCCAATTAAAATTGTATATTATTTATGCTTTGAATATTTACTATATAACATAACTTGAATTTACCTTCTAAAGTTGTAAAATGAAAACCAGACAATAAAAAAGAGCAAAGGAAGAGAAGAAGATGAAGACAAAAATTAGGGGGGAGTGGGAGAGGAGAGAGAGAGAAATCAATGTTTTGTAATGACATTACAAAAAGTACAGTTTTATTAATCTGTCTCTGTGCATATTAGACAGAAGCAGTATCATTTCCAAAACAATGGCACCTCCTCAATATTAAATACTCATGGGAAAAGTGAAAATATTTGTTATACAATTCACTGGGCTAAATGAATTTACATATTTACTCTTACGCAGATGTATAATGTCAAGATTAATATCAACATTTTATAGGTGAGAAAGTTGAGGTTGGGAGAACTTACTATTTGCTGAATGTCATTGAATATCTGAAAGAGAATGTCAGGATTATAAATCTTCTTGCACTAACTGAAAGGCCAGATAGCTTCACAGGCTTCCACAGATCTGGAAAAGGCAACCAAATGCTGCTTTGTGCAGCGCAGCTGTTTGCTCAGGTCATCCGGGGCTCCCCGCTCTGTGGAGAGAAAGAACACCTAAACACCATAGTTATAAGAGGAAGGGCTTTATTCATCAGCCGGGAGCTTACGGCATAGAAGATTGGCCGCTCGCCAAAAAAAGTTCCACCCCACAGGCACCCTTCCCATTGGCCAGTTTGAATCAAGCGGGAGATGCTACTCCAGCCCCCATAGAACTACAGGATTTCACAGAACTTGGAAATTTCCAAGTTCCAGGGAGTTAAGCCTATAAATTTCCAAGAGCTGATTCACCATAGAGAGGGCCCTGCAGGTGCATCCTGGTGGTCTCCCTGAGAAGACCTGTTCTCCCAGACCTTGCCCTCTCCAGTATCCTCTCTCACCATCACATCAAGTTCATACCCAGATTCTGAGGAGCACAGTGTTCTTCCCAAGAGGGCGACATTTTGAAATAGACTTGTGATAAAAATATGTGATTTTAATTTGTTAATTAAAATAATAAAAATGAATATTAGCAGTGGTGACTTAAAAAAATCAAAGGCATTCTTGGGAAACTTTAATGCAGAAGGAACACATAAATTTATTGCACAAAATAGCACTCTTGAGTATTCTTAAATAGTCTATTTTTCAGGCAAATAATAACAATGGTCACATAATTGAAAACAAACCTGTTCAACTCTGTATGAGTGTCTTGTCATTGATTTTAGGGTTTAAAGAAAATACTTGCAAGATTGATATGCTTCACTGAACACACTTTATAACCTATACACTCATCATGGTGACCTTGAGTGGGTGGGGAACGTAAATGCATGGTGGTTAAATTCCAGAATAAGAGATGTTATCTCAAGTTGCTCATGGAATAAATACAAGTCATCTTCAACTTGTTTATATTTTTCAAAAGACTATGCAAATGTCTTGAAAGGAACTTTCTTTTACTCATGGGTGCAGGTGTTGGCAGCACAGTTCCTGTTACCTGGTAGTTTTCTTATTGCTATCACTGTGGTTAAGTGTATAATTCTATTTTCTTTATAAAAAGGAAACACTTTGGAATTAGTGTGAATGCTGGCGCAAGATGTCAGAGAAAATGGTAGTTTAGAAAAATGATGAAATCCTATAAAATATCTATCTTGAAGAATAATTGATTATTAAGTTACTATGTTGATAGGGTACTCACTGTGGTAGGCGAAATTTCAATCTTAATGTCCTTCCACATTAGTATGCTAGTTTACTTATGAATTATGCATATTTCTTTTTATTTGCCATCTCAGGTTTTTTGTAGCTGTCACATTTTAAATTGTTAGAAAGGATGAAACTTAACAGACTGGGCTAATTTATTGGTTATCAACACCTGAGACATTTTTCTTGACACATATTTGTGTATTAGACAAATATTTGAGCAGTTACTATTGGAAAATCATGGTTACAGATGGTGAGGATCAACAAATACTCTTTATTTAATTTTTTTTTTTTGGCCAGGGCTGGGTTTGAACCCATCATCTCTGGCATAGGGGGCCAGTGCCCTACTCCTTGAGCTACAGGCACCGCCCTCAACAAATATTCATTATTTCATCAATTTTAAATGTCATCTCTTTTAAGATGTTATATTATTTGTTGGGTTCCATCTGGGGTGCCACTTGTCGGAGCCTGGGGACGCCACGTCTCCGGCCCCAACCCAGGGCCTGGTCAGTGGTGGACGATGGGTCTTGGCCCAGGTCACAAAACTGTTTGCGCGGGGACAGCCGTGCAGGCTTTCTCAGGCTAAGTCTCATTCGGGTCACTGGCACCGAAGCACGTTAGCAGTCACAGTCAGTATTAGTGGGAGCAAGCATCTCAGCACAGTTTGTCAGTCTTAGTCCTTTTCCTTCCCTTCCTCCCCAGCAGCTTCTCCTGAGTTATTTATAGAAGTAACACATTGCAGGTGTGCGGACTGCTATGCAAGAATGTCATGGTCTCGTTATGTGCTCTTACGAGCTCCCGTACTCTTTAACCAGAGACCCTGATGTTAAATAATGTTCTATCCCTGCCCGGACCCCTTATTGCCAAGGCATTACTCACAGGTGTCTCCTACAATTATTCATTTATGTTTTTAAAGGAAAAAGTTGTTAGGTGCCGTTGATTATAACACACAACATGATTTCAAAGATCTGAAATTGTGAAACAATGTGTATTTTAAACTTAATGGAAAATGGTATGTTTGTTCTGGTTCCTCAAAAGAATGAATTCAGCATGTAGTTAAGAGAAGAGATAACTGGTACGAAAGGCATTTTTACAAAACATTTGAAGTAGGGAGAATGACAAGATGAAACTGATGTTAAATTTGTATGGGGCCTAGAAACCTAATACACATAGACTGAATATGTCAAATTCTTGAAACAACTAGATACTGTCAGAAAGTAGGTAGTCAGAATCAGGCATACTTTCAGAATACTAGTCTGAGGTCATTAAGAAGGAAAAATGTAAGATCAGGAACACTGGAGTCAGGAAAATAAGGAGAACTCACAAAATTGAAATAATGAAGCCCTGTTCATAATTAAAAGCAAAAAAATTTAAAAAATTTTATCATGAATAAATTACTGTAATAGATGCTAATGAACAAAGAGGGGATGAAATTAGTATATCCTAGAACAGTAGTCATGATTTCAAAATTTGGAGTTGGATGGCATGGAGATGAGTTGTGCACTACTTGTGAATGAATGGTGAGAATAAGCCTGTGAAAATGACTTCAGTTATAGAGGTTGGGGTTAAGGTGTAGGCAGAGCTGCTGATAAACTCCCAGCATCATATCCAAAATACAATATTACAGGATAAGGAAAAGTCAGAGTTTATGCATAATGTCTTCTCTTTCTCTTCCCCTCTCTAAGGAAAAAATAAAATGCACAATTTGGCCACATGTGTACCAGCCACTTGGAGCCTCCCATTGTATTCTATTCTTCAGATAGAATTTGATTGGTGTGTGTTCTCTCTCTGTATTTTTTTCTAGCACTATCTTTGTTTGGGAAGTAGACTGGAATTCCACGACAGGTTTGTCTTCAGGTTGTTCATAATTTAATGCGTAGAGAAGCCACACACACACATGATACTATATAAGGAAAATTCAACAGCAGAACATAAAATTGATAAGCAAAATAGTATTAGGATTGAAGACTGAAAAATTCATCTAACCAAAAAAACACATTTCTTATACCAGAAGAAGTCTTTAAGGAACAGGAGAAATTGAGTTCTGTAGTGAACCATGTTTAGGATTATTCAAAAATTGTTTATGTTTGCCTGTTTTTAAAAAGTTAAAACTATAAAACAGTATAGAGAAGAACGAAAATTATTCCTTATCTCATAACAGAGAAATATACAGTTAATATTATTTCCTTTTTTCATTTATATTGTTTTTTATATGTGGATTATACCATGTATATGTTGCATAGTTTGATTTTACCACTTAATGTTTCATCCTAAGTATTTCTCTAAGTCCTTAATATTATTAAAGACATCAATATTTACCATTTGTATAATACTCTTTCATGTGGCTAAATTATATTTTATTTAAGTCTTTATTGCTGCACATTTTGATATTTCCAATATTTTTCTTGTTAGAAATAATGCTCCAATGGCTAGTCAGCTTAGTCTCATAGGATAGATTGCTATCAGTCATATTTACCATGTGAAAGGCATGAGCAATTTGAAAATTTATTGTAAAAAGGACCAAATAGCTTTCTGTATAGGTTGTGAAAAAGTACAATATTATTTAAGTATATGACTGTTTCAATGTACTCTTACTTTTATTTATATTTTTACTTTCATTATAACTATTTCATGATGAGAATGAGACACAAATTTAATTCTAAAAAACTATGCATTTATGTGTTTTATTGATTTGAAAGTTTACACTTCTAATATTTAATGAGGTAGACACATTTTCTCTTTCAGAGCTTCTGCTTAATTTAATTTGACCATGTATTGGGGGAAGATTTTTTCTAATCACATGATTTTATCATAGATTAGAGTAGCAAACCTTTGTCTTGTGTCTTTAAAATGTTTCAGAATATATTGTTTATAATTAACAGATTATTGAGAATATCAACTCTTCCAACCCTTTGGTTTTTGGTTTCTTCCATTTGCTCTTAAGCTATCAAATCCTTTCAATATTTAAAAATCAAATACTAAATTTATAATTTATATTATTTTTGAAGTAATATAATTAAGCCACAATTATTCTTCAATTCTTCTGATATAAACAGAAAATAACATAAATTATCAAGTACTATTTACTAAATAACACTTTGTCTGTTTTATTTTGTGATTTCTTTGTTATGATCATTAACAAATTGTATATACTTTAATCTTTCCAGCCTGTTTGATGTTTACCACTATGCCAAAAACAAACTCATTTAAATTTTTGAGCTTTATAATTAGTTTGTCACTCCATCCACACTCATTGTGAAACATATAGTTATGTTTCTTTTGAGCTATGAGATTTAAATCTTTCTTTAAATATCTCAGTGGGCTTTAGTTTCTTTACATCAACCTTGCTTAGTTTATCCCAGGGTATTTTACATATTTTAATGCTACTACAATTGAAATACATACTTACCTTATGTCATCAAAATAATTATTGATGGTAAAAAGGAAAGTTTTTGAATATTGTATAATTATCCATTAGCTTATAAACACAGGGAACTTTAATTAGTTCAGCTAAGATCTTGGTTTTAAAGGCATTTAATAAAATTCTTCTTAAGTGGCTCGGCGCCTGTGGCTCAATCGGCTAAGGCGCCAGCCATGTACACCTAAGGTGGTGGGTTTGAATCCCCAGCCCGGGCCCGCCAAACAACAATGATGGCTGCAACCAAAAAATGGCCGGGCGTTGTGGC
>CAUYQV010021535.1:0-28755 GCA_963574575.1 Galagoides demidoff
CTCCTGCCTCTGCCTCCCAAGTAGCTGGGACCACAGGCTCCCGCCACAACGCCCGGCCATTTTTTGGTTGCAGCCATCATTGTTGTTTGGCGGGCCCGGGCTGGGAATTCAAACCCGCCACCTTAGGTGTACGTGGCTGGCGCCTTAGCCAGTTGAGCCACAGGCACCGAGCCCTCTCTCTCTTTCTTGACAGAGTTTTGCTTTGTCTCCTTCATAGAGTGCTGTGGCATCATAGCTTACAGAAGCCTCAAAACTCTTAGGCTCAAGTGATCCTCTTGCCCCAGCCCCTCAGCTAGGACTACAGGTGCCCACCATAAAGGACATTTTCTTTTTTTTTTAAAGAGATGGGATCTTACTCTTGCTCAAGCTGGGCTTGAACTCCTGAGTGCAAGCAATCCACCTGCCTTGGCCTCTCAGAGTGCTAGGATTACAGGAGTGAGCCACCATGCCCAGCCTATATTTTTTCTAAATATTTTCTATCTACAATTGGTTGAATCCACGAATATGGAATGTGTGGACATGGAGGTCCAACTGTACTCTGATGGGCATTTTTCTGTGTCTCTGTACAGAATTGTCTTAAGAGAAAATTTTCAAAAACAAATAGATAAGTGCCATATTAATAGATCCTTAGACTCAGTATTCTCAATGTTGGTAAAATGTCATTTCTTCTCAAATTTATCCCATACTTTAATGCAATCTCAATCAAGTTGGACTGTTTTGCAGAAATTAAAAAGCTGATTCTATAATTTATATGAAAATGCAAATAACATAGACTAGTCAAGGTAATTTAAAAGAAAGACAAAGGACTTACATGACCTGATTCTAAGATTTGGAGTAATACTAGTAAAACTATAGTCACCAAAAGAATGTCATGTTGGGAAAAGAGATATATAGATCAAAGGAACAGAAGAGACAGTTAGAAATAGACCTATACATAGATGACCAGTTGATCTTCAAGAGAGTGTTGCAGCAATTAAAGAAGGAAAAGAAAATCTTTTCAAAATCCTGCACTAGAATAACTAGACATTAATAAAAGAAAAAATATGGGCCCTGGTCCTCACATCACATTGCATAAAAACAAATTTGAAATCTATTATAGATCTAAATACAAAATTAAAACTATAAAACTCCTTGAGGAAAATACAGGCAATTATCTTTGTGACTTTTGGTTAATAAAAGGGTATTTAATTAAAAATCAGGGACTTTAAGTTAAAGTGTGTTAAATTAGACTTTATAAAAAATATTTTTGCTCTTTAAAATAAAAAATGAAGCCCAGAATGGAAAAGCAATTTGTAACACAGGTACATGTATCAAACAAGTGACTTGTCCCCAGAACATATAGAGAACTTTTTCAAATCAATAATGCAGAACTCTTACAAACAACCCAGTTAAAAAATTAGCAGTACATTTGAACAAACTTGTCATAAGAGATGATATAACACACATTGGCCAAAAAGCATATGAAAAGATGCTTAGTATTGTTAATCATAAAGGGATATACAAGTTAATAATAAGGCACTACTACATACTCAACTAGAATGACTAAACAGAAAAACCTGTCAATACCAAGTGTGGGTAAAGACTTGGAGCAAATTGCAACTCCCATACACTGTATGTGCAGACGTAAAATGGTGGAACGGCTTTGGAAAACTGATTGGCATTTACTGAAAAGCTAAGCACCCATCTACAGTATGACCCAGCTATTCCACTGTTAAGTTTTTATCCAAGGGAAGTGAAGCTATGTGTCCACACCAACAATTTCATTGTATACACAGGTTTCTAGCAGCTTTATTTGTGGTAGCGAAAAGTGGAATGATCCAAATAGCTATCAACAGGTGAATGGACTAACAAAATGTGCTGTTTATACAACTAAATACTACTTAGCAATAAAAAGTAATGATGATACATGCAACATTACATCATGGATGAATCTCATAGTCGGGATGTTAAGGGAAGTAAGCCAGACAAAAGAATATAGACTATCTGATAAATGCTAATTAATACATAGAGAAAAAAAGCAGATCCATGCAAAAAACTAAAAATAAATTAAGAAAAAAAAAAGCAGATCGATGTCCGCTCTTGTCAGAGGCAGATTGTGGAATCTTCTGAGAATGTTGGGAACATCTGTATCTTGATTGTGGTGACGGTTTCCCAGGTGTTTTGGTTGTCAAAACTCCTCAGTAAGTGTGCACTCTAAATAGGGGATTGATTTTTCCTGTTTTTTCTTCACTATAGCTAGTAACAATCAAGAAAACCAAATAAAAATTGAAATTTTGTCCGATAGAAAATTAAATGACATCTACCTATTTCAACAAAATTCTATTATAGAAAACCTCCCTGCTATATAGAATGAGGTTGAAAATTTGATGATGTGACATAGTGAAAAAGTTACGGAGGAAAAAGAAAATAAAAATCTGGTTAAAAATTAAATATTTTAAAGGAAATTAAAAGTGGAATAGAAAAATTCCAGGAAGGCTAGTAAACCATTAAGCACTGCTTGAAAACTGTGTCAGTCAGTGACTTAGAAGATGAATTCTCCCTTCAGAATTCAGAAGAAAAGAATGAATGTATGAATTTTTTAACAGACAAGATACTAGATATGTAGTAAAGAGTGACCTAACTTACAAACAGCTGATAGTCATGATGAAGTAAGTGATCACTTCATATGACCAAGATGCGATAATTAGAAGCAAGGTGGAACAGAACTTCTTTCAAGGCCCAACTCCGAAGATTAAAGGAATTTATCAAATAGCAGGCAATATTAATCAAATAGGCTAAGATCTTTCTATAGGTGTCCATAAAAATAGACAATTATTTTAAATTTCACATGAACTTTATGGATACCTGTGTTTTAATTTTTTTGTATTTTAGAGAATACACTAAACCATCACAGTAATTCAGATTCAGATGTAATAGGATTGATGATTGGTTTTCATCCTCTGTCTACATTTTTGACTTTGTCAGACCCAAAGGCTGCTGGCAGAGGGGGAACGTGTAGTTGAGGGCTGAGCAAGAATGCTAGAAGCCACTTTCATCTTATAAAAAGAGAGTTGGAGATGACTGGGTTGCCAGTGTTTCTTCAGGCCCAGTCTCCTTGGAGGTACAAACAAATGAGAAACTTCTTGAATTGCTGCTGTTGTCCTGTGGTCCTGGCCAACCATAGAACTCAGAATCATCTTCATTGGTATTTAAGCTGGAGCACACAGCCTACCATCAGATGATACCAAAGCTTAGCCAACACCTGGATAAATTTCTATCATACAGACCCTAGAATTCCTGGTTGGCTAGCTGGGCCATTTTATTTGTCTTACTACCCATCACCCTGCATTTTACCCCCTTATGACTTCAGGGAAGGGTTAGAGTGTAATTACTGACATCTAAGTTGATAAAACTGGTTTCTACCAAGATGATAGAGTCAAGCTGTTCTCAGACTTCTGTTCTAGAACCTTAAATATCAGAAAGGTTTTTAGTGGAAAGGAGCATGACTTAGAATTCTGCCTTAGCTAGTGTGGGATTTACATGTGAAGGCAGGAGAAAGAAATTCTAATAAATATACTCGTTTAGGCAATATTTAGCCTACATATACTTACTAAAAAAAATTATTCAAGGCTATAATACAGTTACCAAGAAAAAGTAATGAAAGAGGAAAAATATTTGAATAATATATGGTCTGCCATTATCCCTTAAACTTACAATGTGACCATTGGGCAAAGGAATTGAACATACACTTCATAAAGAAGATAAACAAGTGGCTAATAAACATTAGCCACTAACCCCATTAGTTGAACTATACAAAGAGGTTGATTTCACTTAATATGTATCGAACAACTCCTATAGGTAAGCAATGTGTTACATATGATATAATAGTGAAGAAAATATCCTGTCTTGAAAGTGCTTAGAGTTTGGTAGGAGAGTTAATTAAGTAGTCAGTTATTCAGCAATGTGAGATATTGGCAAAGACGAGTCAACTATTTTTGTCAATGAAATTATAAAAGTTAATTAGAAATCTTGCATTATTGGCAAAGGTGCAGGAAGTATCTTCATGTACTGCTGAGAGAAACATAAACTTAACAATCTTTGTGAGTTCTATAATATATATCAACATTTTGTGTATTCTTATCATTGGCTTATTCTATATTATTCTATTAGAAATGAATCTAAGCAATTAGATGTTTATGTCAAAATTTATAACAATATTGGCAAATAGAGTAAAGATAATGTTTATTCAATGCACTTACAACTTTGTAAGCACTTTACATATATGAGCTTACTATCTTCACAGATGTCCTGTTAGATAGACAGTATTGTCTCTTGTTTTTCACAAACAATGAAATTGAAGCCCAAAGATGATGTACACAATATGAATGAAATGAAAATCTGGAAGGCTTTAGATTATAGATTAATTGAAACTTCTAGAGTTTCTCTGAATATTATAGATGTTTTTAGTTTATCTTTCATATTTTTTATGTTTTCTAAATTTTGATAATGAACATATAACAATGCAGTTTTAATGTGTAGTAAAGTAGTTCTTAGTGGCTTTAACCTAGTTGGAAATAAACCCTCATCTAATTTGGTAAGTTGAAATTGACATGTCCTTAGAAACTACTGTTGAAATACAGATTTAATTTATTCACTTTCCCTGTCTTTGGCACTAAGAAACATTCTACAGCTAATAAATACTTATTAATACAGAGAAACAATTCACTAAATAAGGGAAATAATAAATGTTTAAAACTAGAAATTTGAAAGAGATTGAAATTTTTAAAAAATCAAAATCTGAACCCCCCAAATAATTAATGAAATGAAAGTTATTAATTTTTATTATTTTCATTTTTAATGCCCTAAGATAATTAAGTTTAATTTGCTTGATTAAAATATTTTAGGAAAAGAGAGAAATCTGTTTAAAAATTGAATTGAAATAACTTTGGACTGTAAATAGAAATGGAAGACTTTATTGTAAACTGTTGTCTTTCATAGATAATAAATTCAAAGATATCTGGGAGTATACAAATACATCTTGAGCAAAATTGCTATGAAACTAATTTGTACAACATTTGGATATGTTCTTTCATTTTTATCTCCCCTGTCTGTGACCAGTATTTGGTGAATGTTTGTAAACTATTGGTAATGCTGATGTCTGATTCTGTGTGATCTAGATTAATCTCTTCAAAACATTTTTTTGTCCCTCCAATTGCTTAAGTTCTTGTCTTTAAGCTATGCAGTCTAATATGGTAGCCTCCAGGCACATGTGAGTGTTTAAATTTAGATTAAGTAAAATTGAAATGAAAACTTGAGCTCTTCAGTCATACTGAATTTGTTTCAGATGCTTAGCAGCCACATGTGGTTACCCTATTGAACAGTACAGATAACAAACTTTTCCATCATTGCAGAAAGTTCTACTTGACAGCATTCATCTTAAGAGTCTTTGATCTTTGCCCTGATTTTTTTTTTTTAGGCTTTCTGCAGCTCTTAATGACTCTATCATTCTGGGATTCTATCAGCATCTTATGTCAATTATAATGACATCATCTTCCATCTTGTACCCAAGAAAGTGGCCACTTCATAAGCTTCTCCTTTTTCAGAGTGTTTATGTCATTGCAGTTGCATATTAAAACGAGGAATAAGCAGAAACAGATTAAATATTGAATAAGAACTATTTGTGGTTATTATAAATATTATGTACTTCCTATTACAAATGTTATATATTCCTTAATAGCATTTATAGTATGTTTTATTCTTTCAGGTGGAACATCTAGTATCATATATTGTTCTTCTATATAGAAATTAGTTATTAGAATGTAATGTTTTAGGTGAATGGAAAAATAATTTATGCTCTGAAATATAAGTGAAAGATTTTATTTGGGTTTTTCTAGTTAGTCCAGATTATTTGCTGAAATTACTTAGAATGGAAAACTGGATTATAATTTATAAAGTTTATATTCTGTTACCTCTGTAGGATATCAATATTATGCTGGGAGGAGTAGGATTGGTTTAAATGACTGAGAAATTACCGTTTCTTATGTTTATGTGATGCTTTTCCAACTGTAAGCCTGGAGAGCAGGAGCAATATCTTTATGATTTTTCATATTTTCTATAGCACATAGCCCAGTGCTTGTTTCTAGCAAGTTCTTGCTATAAATACATTGATTTGATTTATTTTATTACTTTATTGTGCAGGACAGAACTAACAAAAAGTGTGGTGCTCCCTGAATTAATAGAACTCTCCAGGGATGAAGGCAGCAGTGTGCGACTTGCAGCTTTCGAAACTTTGGTTAATCTGCTTGACATATTTGACACAGGTAAATCTTCACTTACATACATCTTTGTGTTGAAAACCATGTTTTTCCATATGTTTTGAATCACTCATAAGTAGCAAAGATAGATTTGGAATTTATGTTGTCTTTTAAATTTACTTAATTAATTAATTTTAGACAGAGTCTCACTTTGTTGCCCTCAATAGAGTGCCATGACATCATAGCTCACAGCAACCTTAAACTTCTGGGCTTAAGTGATCCTTCTCCCTTAGCCTTCTGAGTAGCTGGGACTACAAGCACCCGCCACAATGCCTGCTAGTTTTTATATTTTTAGTAGAGATGGGGTCTTGCTCTTGCTCACGCTGGTCTAGAACTCTTGAGCTCAAGCAGTTAACCTATGAATGGGGGAACAAGAGTACCTCCCAGAGTACCAGTATTCCAGGCATGAGCTATAGCGCCCGGCCTTATTTTAAGTTTTATGATAAATATCAAGCCTCTCTTCCTCTTCCTCTATTTTTATGATTCTTTTTCTTTTGGTTGTCTTCTCTGCTTCCTCTTTTACCCTATGGTGTCTTAGTCTGTTTTGTGTTGCTGTAACAGAATACCTGAGATTGGATAATTTATAAAGAAGTTTGTTTTGACTGCGTGCTAGCGTGGTGGAGAAGTGGAAGGGAAAGTGGCTGTGGATAAGGGAGAGGGAGCAAAAGAGGCTGACTGGCTTTACACTAGTCTGCTCTCTAGAGAACTAACCTTGTCCCACAAGAAAGAATCCATTCTCCTGAGAACAAGAACCCAGTACAACAGTAATATAACCAGTCTATGTATAAGACTGGTGCCCCCAGACCCACATGACTCCATCAGGCCCCATGTGTTAAAGGTTGCACCTCCCAACATGGCCACACTGGAGCCACCCTTCAAAGAGTGTTGGTAGGGACAAACCATATTTAAACCATAGTGCCTGGTATCCCATGTTGCTTACATATTCCATCTCTCTTTCTCTCATCAGAATTTAAGTGACTTATGGATAGGACTAAGAATTTGACTTTAACTTTTTCAACTAACTGACATTAAGACTAAAATATTGTTTAAATGAGTTTTTCCTCCTTAATAATAAATATTTCAGTACGAGAAATCTTATGACCATGGGGAGAGAAATTTGGGATAGCGTATTTGAGTGGAAAAGGGTAAGGAGGTATTCTTAGGGTTGTGCAAATTGAATCATAGAAACAGTTAACTGTTCTAATGAGTGTGTGACTAGATTCCTGACTAATACTATGCATTAGTTTATAAGTAAACATTAACTGTTTTGATAGGGTGAAATTTGGAGGGGCAAATGTCAAGTATCTAGGTGTGAAATTTAATTGTGTGCTGTAGGATTACATTTACTTGGATTACCAACACTTTATCTGAACAGATTATCTCTTACAGATTATTACAGTGTGGACAATAATTATGTATAACGTTTGCAGAATAATCATTTAGGCAGCATGACAATCCAAAGGAATGAAAATGGAAACATATAATAATATATGAATGAGTCTTTTTGTTTCTAATAATGGGGCACCCCCAGGCTCCATCCTCGACACCGTGGCTCCATCGTTGGTCTTTTCTTCTTCTCTATCCCACACTTTGTTATTCCAGTGCTGGGCCTAACCTATGCTGATGGCTTTATTACTTAAGTTCTTTCCTACTCTTCCTATAACTGATGTTTGGCTCCACTTAGCATACCAGATTCATTCATACTTCTACCCTTTTTGCATATTTTTTTCTCTACCTTTTATTCTTTTCCTTCTCTTTTTCTTCTAGCCATCTCTGCTTCTTTAGTGCGCAGTTCAAATATAGCTTCCTTTCTGATATCTTTCCACATCCCTATACCAGGGATTGGCAAAACTATGCCAATAGGCCAAATCTGGTCTGCCACCTGTTTTTGTGAATAACATGTATTGAAACAGAGCCTTGCTCATTCATTTTTGTATTGTTGGTGGCTGTTTTTGTGCTACAAAGACATAGTTGAATAGTTAGGACAGATAGGCTGCAAAGCCTAGAACATTTACAAAAAGGTTTAGAGATCCCTGCCTCATACTTGTTGTTAAAACAGTGATCATATTGTCTTATGATTTTTTGTTATGTTTGGTTTCTTTGCTGGTTTGAGTTTCTCAAGTTCAGAGACCATTTATTATTCAACCTTATACTTCTATTTCTACTTAGTGCTTGTTCTGTTGAGTCATTTAATAAAAACAGTGGATTTGGCACTGAAATGTGATGATGATGATAGTGGTAATAACAAAAATACTGATAAGCCTGTTACAACATTTTACTTTACTGTAGATGCTTCATAAGATAGTGATTTATTTCTGAAAACGTAAGTAAACTATGGGAAATTTGGAGAGTATTTAGAATTAAGACTAGAATATTGCTTATACTGTGTATCAGAAACTTATAAACTCAGCAAACAAACTCAAGAGATTGATTAACTGTTAAAGTATCCAAAACTATTGACAACGAAGGCTGTGCCTGCCTTTACCATCTGTCTGGCCGGCAGGGAAGGAAAAGAACTTGCATGTTGGTGAAGAAAGAATCGGGGTGGGACGACAGCGAAATCTAGAGTTAAAACTAAGCTGGCCCAGGGCTTCTTGCAGGCTGTAAAATGCAGTTTAATCAGAGTGCCATTTTTTGGTCCAAATGACTTTAATTATTGGAATGCACAATTTTTTTTAATAATGCAAATAAAAAGTTTTAAAATCTGAAAAAAAAAAGAAAAAGAAAATATTTACAAGTAATAATGAAGGAGGTATGTGGTGAAGAAGGAGAAGTTTGAAATGACAAAATGCTTCAATGTTAGGAAGAGCTTTGAACTTCCTACATGAGCCATGGGATTCTTCACGTTTAAAGGACTGTGATCCAGCCTCTTTGTATCTTACAAAGTTGAACAGCTAAAAGAAGTAAATTAAGAAGGCAGTGCTTGTGGAATGTACAGTGCATATTGGTGGTGCTCATCTCATTAGGACTCGCCTGCTTGCTTCTCCTGTTCGATTGTTTCCTTGGAAGGCAGTGGATTTTTCTCTTGCATTTCTGTCTTCCTCAATTTCGACTTACCGAATTTCTCCATCTCAGCCATATCAGGTTTGTCAGACATGGTCCCAGAGGAAGTGGAGCGAGATGCGAGAGCTAGATGAGTCCCATCTACGCAGTGGCAACCACCGAATCACAGATATTTTCTATTACTGTGAAGCTAAGATAGTAATTTTTCCTTCTAGAGTTTGTGTGTAAATACTAGTTTCTACATGTGCAGTGTGGGCAACTCAATCTAAAGTATGTATTGTCTTGTTTTTTTTTTCCAGATGACAGAAGTCAAACTATACTTCCTTTAGTGAAATCATTTTGTGAAAAATCTTTCAAAGCAGATGAATCAATTCTTATTTCTTTATCTTTCCATTTTGGAAAACTATGCCATGGACTATATGGTATGATATATCCTAAGAATTTTAAGACTGTACATAACTTTTTCCTTTTTTTCTCTCTTTGCCACTACACTTCAGCTCTTCCCTTGTAAAACATCTATTTTAAGTGCATAAAATCTTATGAGATGTTAGAATTTTGACCGCGTAATTTAGAGTACATTTAGGAATACTTTTTCACTAGCAGAACCTATTGGAAAAAACAATGACAGAATAAAGTAAGCATAGCTATTTAAATTTCTGAATGTTCTGTATTAGTTGGTCTAAGATAATGGAGGCTTAGGTATATTAACTACTGATGCATATTAAGCATACCTTTCAAACCATTTGTTGACTAACTAATATGTTGTATGAGAAGTTCAGATTAGAATATAGAATAATATCATAACTCTTGGCATTTTGAACACAAAACTTGGTTCTTAGCTTAACTATAATAATGTGAGAATTAAGTTATAACTATCTAGCATTGTAAAACATTTTCTTTATGTGGATTGCAGACATTTAGTAGACTGTTTAAAAAAATGACTCATAGAAATATGGGTTCCTAGCTCCCTGAGATAATTAATGAATGTGGAACCATGAGTTTCAATTTACTTTGCTAGCTTTCTGATGCAGTTTTTAAGTTTCCTCTCTCAGACACACACATCTTTTCTGCAGATGATTTTATTTAATATTTACTATAAGTAAATAGCAATATACATAAATATTCACAAGGTTATTATTGTATGATAATTTGTTAGGGGGTCTACAGCATAATTCCTACATTACGTAGGTCATACTTTTGAATCAAAATGTTACTAAAATTAATGTAAAAGGAAACATTATGAGCTGCTAGATTTCTCTGTGATAGTCTTTCCTCATTCCTTTTATGGGCTATTTTCACCATTTACTTAAATATTTAGTTTCAATTATGTTTCTATTATATTTTGATTTTCTTTTTTTAATTTTTGCTTTTAATTAAAATGTTGAACATAGGTTTTACATTTGTTTTAGGAATTTTTACTCCAGATCAACACTTGAGATTTTTGGAGTTTTATAAGAAACTTTCCACATTAGGTTTGCAACAAGAAAATGGCCACAATGAAAACCAGATTCCACCCCAAGTTCTAGAGCAGGAGAAGAAATATATTTCAGTACGGAAGAATTGTGCTTATAACTTTCCGGTAATAAATATGTTTTTATTTACTGAGCTTTTGATTAGAACTTTAAAACATGTGAACATATAGCATTAAAAATAGCACCATATTTGATGCTGGCTGCTTGACATTATGTCTGGTATACATATCAGGGATGGAAGAAATATTTGAGAAATGTGTGTTGTGTTTCTGTCTATAAATCAGAATTATATGCATGCATTTGGATCTTCCAGATATGATCTTGGACTTAATTACAGTTCAGAGAACATGATTTCAATTTAAGCGAAATGATCATAATATTAGATATTGATGCATGTTTTTCTCTCCTTCCCACTCATCTCCTCCCTTCCACCTCCACCAGGCCATGATTGTTTTTGTTGATCCTAAAAACTTCCACATGGAACTCTATTCTACATTCTTCTGCCTTTGTCATGACCCTGAAGTACCAGTCAGATACACTATTGCTATTTGCTTTTATGAAGTAAGTCTGAAGAATTGATACCACTTTACATTTGTTGTTAATTCTACCTGTATGTGTCCTAGATGAGTTTTTGATATTTTGCACACTTCTGCTTATAGATTTATTATAAGATACAGACTCTATATCTTACATGTTCTAGACTTAAATCTTATTTTTCAATTTCCATGATTTTCTTCTCTTTATAGTATGTTTACAGAATCATTTCCATAAGTCCATTACATTCATTTATTTTTTTGTCACCTCATTCATTCGGCATATCTATACCAAGTGCTTACTTAAGCCAGACATTGTGGTAGATGTGGGTGATGGAGATTTGGAAATGAAATCCGCTTTTGTATGCTTTCCAGCATTCATACTTAACTTTGCACCTAAACTTAAGCACTTGAGAACAAATGGAAAGTTGAGACACATTAGTTGTTTTTACTGCAAATGGATGGTGTTTCATGAGCATAGCTTTTACATTCTGCTATTATGGCTCTCTGTAAAATAAGAGCAAAAGTGATTTTAAACTGTTATGACGAATGTAATTAACTTTTTAACCCATAAAGTTGAACTTTGGAGCATGTTTCTTGGCTGATGGCAATAAGTGCATGTATGCTATAGTTGCAGTAAACATGTATAAGCTATAACTCGTCAACTTCAAAACTGTCATATAAAAATTTCTTTATAAGTGGCGTGATAAAGTATTGTTTTTCTGTGTAAGTGGTATAATAAATTCTTATTCTCAATAAGAATATTTCATCCTCTTCCTTGCATTATGTTCTTATGCCAAAGTACCCTTAGATTAGCTAAAAATGTGCAGGGTATCCATAGCATCATTATAAATGTTGCTTAAGATTCTTTTGGCTGTTGGATAGCAGTCTTTGCTTTAAAGGAACGTTCTATCTGGTATGAATGAAGCACGTATTTATAATACCAGATCTAGGAAATAGTCAATTTAAGGTACCATTACTTAAAACAGTTTTGCACAATTATATCATCCTTGTAAATGGACCTCTAAAAATCTTATTTTGGATGAGAGGAGAGGGCAGAGAGCTGTAGAAAGCTAAGCAGGATATTCATCTCCAAGATACAGTAAGTGATTCTTTAGGCTTGGTTACCATGTACTGGCTAAATTGGTAGTTTCCAGAGAGAATTGCACAAGATTGGAGTTTGAGAACACAGCATTTATTAAATACACATATTAGACTTTATACTTATGCTTATTTTTATCTCATCACTTCAATATTTAATTTTATTATGGACATGATATAACACCATATAAATAAAAATATGAAAATGCATATGTGTATACAAAAATATTCACTGATAAAAGGGAGTTTGCTGATACTGATCTGGAAATTTGCTAGGTGGCTACTTTCCATGTTCTCATAATCATACCATCTAGGTAGGCTAAGGATGATGTTCTGCTCCATACAACGAAGGGTGGTTGTCCTTCTAAATAATAAAATAAATCATTATTTTATTTTTAAAAATTGAAATAATGGAAATTCACTGGTGGATTTAAATTTTTCTAAGTGTTCATTCTAGATTCTGATCATTGCTTTACTGTGTTCTAACTTTATTCTTATTTTTCAGAAAAATATTATTCTGAAAATATTTTCAACAAGTCAAAAACAACCCTGTTAGAGCAGAGGATTTTCAAACACTTTCTTTATCCAGGAACTATTTTCTTCTTTCGAATAAGACTCTGCTCAAGCCCAATATTTCTTTAAAAAAACAAAGTGAAGTAGAAACTGGTGAATCTACCATTGTGAGCTCTGAGTTTGGAAGGAAAAAAACTATTTACAAGGAGAGCTGGATTATTCTGGATTCTCCCAACTTCTCTCAAAGATTTTTATAGTCTTTGATGGGGAAAAGGAAACTCATTTTGCCTCCACAGAAGTTATTACTACCCCGCTATTACTGTAGTAGGCTGTTAGTAAAACTTCCCTCTGGGAAGTTCTGAACTGATATGCCAGGGCTATCCTTTAAGATCCTGTTGGCTCTTCTAAAACTTTAAAATGTGAACTGGAGGCATCCATGGGCTTGTTATCGCTTGTGATGTGAAACTGATTACGCTGGTAAATCCTATCCTTCTGTAGCTCCTCCCCCACATCTGTGTATTTTCCTACCCTCCTATCACTCCAGAATGTCATAAAACAGGCTAAAATCTAGTTATATGTACAACTAATTTTTCTAGAAATCTAATTTTATTTTTGTGTTACAACCTTGTTTTATCTTTAGAAGAAGTATCTAACGAGGGTGTATTTTTAAAAATTATTATTTTAACTTGTGTCTATGTAGTAGTCTCAAATCTGAGAGGCTTTATTGCTACATTTTAGGTGTCTAAACTTCTGAATTCTGGAGTATATTTAATACATAAAGAACTAATAACATTATTACAAGACGAATCACTGGAGGTAATAATCTTCTTACTCTTTGGCTTTTACTTCTTTTATGTTAAACCCAAATATGTTAGGTCATTAAATATGAAATGTCTGATGTTGAATCGAAAGTTTAGTTTATTATATTCTCAAACAAGAAGCAGTACAATTAATCAAAGCATATCAACACAGTTTTGCCATCTTCATAGTAGCTTGTGTATACCAGCAGTGAAGAAGCCTGGAGGGTGCGTGGTGATGAAATTTAGAAAGCTGTTTTCCACAGCTTGTTGGGAATGGAGTGTTTTGCCTTGCAAGAAGTGGTCCAGACCCCAGAAGGAATGGTCAGTTGGTGTAAGTTCTCGTATATGCAAGGGATGACAGAAAGTTTCCAAGTCCAGCTTCTGTAGTTTGAGCATCATTGTTTGTGTGACAGTGTTGTCTTGCAAGAGGGTTGGCCTGTGTCTGTTGACCAATTTTGGCTGCTTATCCTTAAGCATCCTCATTGTGTGGTCCATTGGTTGCAGCAGACATTCGCTGTCCTCAGTTGACCAGGTTTCAGGAAGCTATAGTGGATAATACCAGACCACCAAACAGACACCGTTAGCATTTCTTGATGACTGTTTGGTCTTGGACTGTGTTTCAGCACTTCATCTTTATCCACCCATTGTGCTGAATGCTTGCGATTATAAAAAAGAAAACATTTTTCATCACACGCAATAATAAGGCATAGAAATAGTTCACCTTTATTTCATGACAACAAAGAAAGGCAAACTTCAAGATGATTTCTCTTCTGATGCTTATTTAATTCATGTGTAACCCATCTATCCAGCTTCTTTACATTGCTGATTTACTTTAGATGGTTTGATAGTGTTGGAATAGTAATGTCAAACCTTGCTGCTAACTAATGTATAGGTTGAGATGGATTCGTTCCCACAACAGTTTTCAGCTCACCATTATCCACGTTGGTCTCAGGTTGCCCACGTGGCTCATTTTCAAGTTTTAAATTACCAGAGCAGAACATCTCAAATCATTGATGTACTGTGCATTCATTGGCCACATCTTTCCCAAATAGCTTGATATTTCAAGCTGTCAGTGCTCCATTGGTACTACGATGGAACTCATATTAAAAAATAACATACATGTTTGACTTAACCATGGTTTCACAAAAACTGCTGTTAAAAAAAATTAAAAGGTAATCCAAGCCAAAATGTGCATTTGAAAGAATGAAGATGTACCATCACAATAATAATAATAATAAACAAGTATCACAGTGAAATGTTAAAAATATTAAACGTCAAACTTAGTACTTAAGGAAATCAGGCATTTCTTACTTAATAACCTAATATCAATGCTTCCCCTCCCCTTGCTTCTTGGGAATTGCATGAAATCGTTCATCTGGCTAGTCACAGAGGCTTCAAGTCATTGTACCTCTGTATTATAGACTGGATACTGGGAAGATCTTTAAAAATGCCAGGATTTAAAATATATTCACTTTCAAAATTTAGTATATGAACATGTGTTTATTAAGGAACATTTAGGAAGTGCTCATAAGTGGGTAGATGAAAGAGTACTTTTAATTCTAATCACTGTTACTATTTTGTTATATTTTTAAATTTTTCTGTATAAATGTCACTCTATTTTTCCATATAAAGGTTTTCATTTTACACAATTATAATTAATCATATTTTATACATTTTTTCTCTTAGCATTGTTTGGGAAGTATTTTACAATCTAGTATGTACTTGTGAAGACTTTAACATAGTCTTTTAGTTTGATACCATAGTTAGTAGATCCCTTTCACCTAAATGACTGCTAGCTTGCCAAAGCTCACCTCATCAATATTTTGATATTACTGAGGGTATTATCTGATTTAAACTGCCTTTCAAAAGTTGGGAGGCAGTTTTGAGCATGTTAGTTGTGTGGAAGACAGGTAGACTAGGTGCGCTAATCTCATTCCAACGGCAGATTGAATGAGCAGTCGATCACGTTTCTAAGACTTTCCAGCAAGAAGATGGCAGAGTAAGAGAATAGAAATTCCCAAAATGTTGTTCGGTAAAAAACACTACCACTGGGTAGAAATTGACATGTGGAGTTAACTAATCTAGAAAAACGTAGTAATTACTATAAGATAATGAATATCTCTATTAAAAGGTACTAGATGCTCTTATAGATCATCTTCCAGAAATTTTGGAACTTATGTCTACTGGTGGAGAGAGCAGTGTTCAAGAAAATAAGGTAAATCCCATCTTTCAAAAACATTTCTGAACTTGATAAGTGTTGTCCTACTCTGCAGGGTTGTTGTGAGGAATCAATGGAAAGAATGTAGGGAAAGTATTTAAAGTAGTGCTTGTCACATAGTAGGTAACTCAGTAAGTCTGTTGGAGGGTGAACTGCTTGAATTTCCTCTATAATTCTTACATCAACAATTCATATATTACTATGACTCTTATTTTTTGCCTTTGGAGTTTGTATTTTCATTTTTTAATAAACATCAATGATTATTCCCAAAATAGCAGCAAATAGTAAGGACAACAGGTAGGAAGTTAGAAGGTTGACACTTGTTAACAAATTTATTTTAGTTAGAAGAGTTACTATGGTGGCCAGTCTGACAGGAAGAATGATTAAGTTCTAGTCTGCCTTTTAAAATTTGGTTTCCAGGAAAATTTATGGAGTTTTTAAAGAAGTGATTGATTTCACCAGATAATTACCTCCTTGTAAGAAATGAGATACCTCCTAAATTCTGAAATGAGCAGGTGTATTGTATGTGTGTATAAGACTGAATAACTTTACTGAATGCTGAGACTGACTGATTTAATTATAATGCATTCTTCTGATGTTTCTTTTTTAGTTATCCTCTCTGCCTGATTTGATTCCAGCACTCACAGCCGCTGAACAGCGAGCTGCATCCTCTTTAAAATGGAGAACTCATGAGAAGCTGCTGCAGAAATACGCCTGTCTGCCCCATGTCATATCAAGTGATCAGATATATTATCGCTTCTTGCAAAGAATGTTCACAATCATGATGACAAATGTGAGCCCCGTATCTTTCATTTTATTCTTTTGAACTCATGGCTGATTTTGGAATTACCAAATTCTTCACATTCTCAAAATGTACCCCAAACTCAGTTCATTCAATTCTGTCTAGGAGGACATCATTTCCCCAGGTCTGGAAGAGGAAGCTCCAGCTTCCCTTAACTTGTCCACTAGTCCTTTCTCTGGGCATCTTCTCCCTTCCTGGCGAGAGGATCAGCAGGGGGCACTTACCCTTTACTTATATACTGCCGGGGACAGTATAAAGTAGACACACTTCAAACTTGAGATAGTTCTTTGAGAGGAAGATTGGTAAAGGTCAGTGTTCCTAACTATACAAAGGACCTTCTGCCCTGACTTGCACCTTTGAAGTATCCATAGACTTAGTGTCTTGACTTTAGCTGTGCCGTTTTGCCAAGGCATCCCTTACATTTGAAATAGTCCTTGGGCTTCTTAAGATTAGTTTGGTTCCCTTTTCTTTTATGGTACCTGAAGAGTGGCTACAGAACAGATGAAGTTTATACCAAAAGCATGGACGTCCTATTATGGATAACCTTACAATTGGAGTCAAATTAAGAAAAAGACTCATCTCTCAAACCAGGTGCTCAGACCTCCCCATAAAGTTAGTCCACTTCTTCACAAAAATTTCCAGAGAGGGTTATTTATTTCACAGTTCACTATACATTTAATATGGCATCCATGAAGTATACAAAAGTTCCATGTACTTGCTAAGAAAGTATGTTAAATTCTCATTGTTTGTTCTCAGTAAAAAAGAGATGCTAAATTCTAGCACCCATCTCAAAAACTCAAAATCAATTTCAGCTTCAAAGATTAAAGAAATTATATTATTGGTGTTATTTACAACTTAATTTAAAAAAAAGTAATAGGCATACATTTTATTAACTAACACTCCTACACATTTATTTCACATATCAAAGGAAAGCCTAGGGACTAAAGGTGATATTGTAGGTGTAGCAATCTTAAAAAGTGATTGTGGCAACAATGGCATGCTTATCATTTTTACATTTAATAGCGTGAACATACGACATTTCACATAGAATTGAACAGAAATTTATTTATTAATTTTATTCAGCAGTTAGTTATTTGAGTGCCTCTTATGGCATTGTTCTAAGACCTGAGGATAAACGACTGAGCAAAACAGAGAGAATCCTGCTCTAATGCAGCTTGCATTCTAAAGTAGTAGTGGTGGGAGTGAGAAATTATAAAATAATAAATATGTTGACAAGTGGTGATAACAGATGCTATCAAGTTTAATTTTCATTTCTGGTTTCAACCTAATTAACTCAGTGGGCCTGTTTGTGGTTAGGAAGCTGAGGATACATAAATATCCTGCATTCTTAGCTTCTCTTATCAGGAAAAAGAAATGATTTGCAATGTACAACGTGGACAAGTACTTGGAAGCCTAAGATGTTTGTTTGTTTTTTTTTTCTTTTATAAGGAACTAATTCCATACTTAAAAGGAAATACATGATTATCATAGCACATTTTCCATTCTCATAGAGGCTACATATAAAAAAAGATTTATATTTTTAGCTCTGTACCTAATGGTCAGAATATTCATTTGTTCATTCATGCGGTTAAACTTACTGGGTGCTTACTATGTGCTAAGCTCGATTCTAGGTGCCAGGAATATAATAGTGGACAAAAGAGAACGTATATTCTATTTGGGGCATTTAACAGAATTAACAGTTATTCTTTCATATCATTTAATATCCAGATCATATTAAAATTCTGCCAATTATCCTCCAAATGTATTTCACAGGAGTTTTAATCTTTATAGGGTCCAATTAAGATCTATACCCTACAATAAGCAAACAAATCACATGTCAGGGATGAAAAGTGCAGTGAAGAACTATAAAACAGAGTTGGGGAAAAGAAAATCATGGAGGCTGGTAGAATGCCGTTGTGAATACAGGGGTCAGGACCAAGGAAACCGTGTGTGGAGGCTTGAACAGAGGCAGTGAGCCACGAGGATATCTGAAAGACAGCGATCTAGGCAAAGGGGATAGTGACTGCAAATGTGCGATACAGCACGTGCTTGGGTGTGTGAGGAACAGCAAGGAGGCTGGTGTGGCAAGTGGTAGGAAGAGAGCAGAGGCTGGACAGGTGACTGGGTCCGCAGCCTGCAGGTCCTTGAAGGCTGTGATAAGGCCTTGGACTATTTTCTGAGACAGGAGAAGTCTTAGGAAAGTTTTGAGTAAAGGATAAAGGAATGACACACCAGCCTGTGTTTCCTACTTTCATTATGAAAAAAATGTAAAGGTACAGAAAGGCAAAGACAATATTATAATGAACCCCGTTATACCATATAATGAACACCATTATTCCACACATATATTTTGCAGTGGTTTTATTCTACTTAGAACCCAATTAAGATCTATACCTTGCTGTTGGCTGTTAGATCTTCGCAGTGTTTTTTAATTTAGATTTCCCTGTCCTCTCGCCCCCTACTTTCTCATGATACTGAATTGTGGAAGACACTGGGTAGTTTTCCTATAGACTATTCCAACTCTTTGTCAGATTGATTCTTCATCTATTTTCCATGTTTCTTATAAAATGGAGGTTAGGTTTGAAGACTTGCTGAGATTAGACATTTTGGCAATAATACTTCATGAGTGTGCTGTGTATTTTATATGACATCTTATATGGATGGTAAGTGAGCTAAGAGTGGTCATGCACATAGTGACAGCCCTGTGATCTATGTTGTAATCTGCAGCTGATACTTCAACTCTCTAAATATCCAGTTTGCCATCAGCCCTTCACTCATTAGTTTGAGCATCTGCTAATGATCCTTTTGTTTGAATCAGTTATTTAATTAGCACTTGCAAAAGAGTGATTTTTGAAAGCTCCTTCATTGCTTATACATATTCGATGGTGATATTTTTTAAAGACATACTCTCCTACATCTACATGTGTTATTTAATTACCCTGAGCTACATTTCCTAGTGTTAAAGACAAAATGAATTCTTTCCCTCTATCCATTTTTAGAGCTAGAAGTTGTTGTGGCAGCTACTTTTAATGGTAACAGACAAATTTCGTTTTTGATGTTATGTATGTCTCTCTCTTTTAGACTCATTTAAAAATATTAAATAATATTTTAAATAATTGCATTTTTTGTGCTCAAATTGTTACAACCTCTTCAAACTGGGGTTTATGTGTTTTTCACCTGATTACATTTATTCCTTAATTTCTCTCCCCAAAGAACGCTTATATTACAAAGTATAATATGTATTATATATGAGGTAAAATATACTTTATTTTCATACAATTGGCATTTGAAATTCTGTCAGTATAGATATGAAATCAAAGAGTAACATGTTTTTTAGTTGACCTTTTATCTGAAATTCATTTTTCTTAAGGTAGCTTAAGATCAGTTTAGTGGGGCCAAATTATTTAGGAAGTACGATAATACTAGTCTAGTATAATTGTCTTCTTTATTTTTTTAAGAATGTCTTACCTGTCCAAAAGGCAGCTTCACGAACTCTGTGCATTTTTCTACGTTACAATCGTAAACAGGAACAGAGACATGAGGTCATTCAAAAATTAATTGAACGTAAGTAATCGTTGTCTCTTATTTTCAAAAAAAGAAGGTAAACTAGTTGGGCTTAGTTAGATCTAATTTATTAGGCTGATGTTGGTAAATATCTATTGTGTGCTTTTATTTTACTTTTGTAGGCTAATTTTTGTTTTTTAGAATTTTTTTTTTTTTTTGAGACAGAGCCTTAAGCTATCCCCCTGGGTAGAGTGCTGTGGCTTCACAGCTCACAGCAACCTCCAACTCCTGGGCTCAAGTGAGTCTCCTGCCCCAGCCTCCCAAGTAGGTGGGACCACAGGCGCCTGCCACAACGCCCCGCTATTTTTTGGTTGCAGCCATCATTGTTGTTTGGCGGGTCCGGGCTGGATTTGAACCCGCCACCTTAGGTGTATGTGGCTGGCGCCTTAGCCACTTGAGGCACAGGCGCCGAGCCTAGAAATATTTTTAGTAGGATTAGATGTGTGATGAATGAAAAGAATGATTACTCTGAGCTTTAGTGTATGAATTTCTACACTTGAAAAATTAAATATGAAATGAATGTACACTTATATTGAAAGCCCAAGTTCTACCCTGATGAAATAGTGTTTGGAACTACAATATAAATAGAATATCCATGAATTTAATCACTTACTTTATGGTCCTGTTTTCAATATTAACATAATTAACAGAATGTGGGTATTCTCCCTTTAATAGAGTTGATGATACATATGAATGTGAATCTGGTGAGCCTGGTAGTGTATATAGCTTAAGAAACAAAGTTAATTTATACATGCAAATTTATTTTAATTTGTCAAGAGTTAAAATCAAGGCAAAAACTTTTGGTTAAAGTGTTAATTGCCACACACACACATATGTACTTACATATAAATATACTTGCTAAATTTGTTAATTATTATACACTTGCTTTGTCTATAATGTCTGACTGTTTTAATTAAGCTCATATTATCCAGCATAGGCAATAATAGGATTTTCTGGTTATTGGAATTTACTATTTTAAGTATGGAGCACTTTTTGAAACGTTAAGAGCAATTTCATAAAATTCCATGTCAGAAAAATTATGCTTGATATACTTTAGTCTTTTTGTAGTCTATCTTAATGTAATTTTCATTTTCCAGTGGAAGGGCCTCAATTTAAAATATTTTATTTCGAAAGATGATTCTATTTGGCTTTAAGTATTGGGCTTTATTTTTGAACATTTATGTAAAAAGAAGAACATTAGCCTTTGAATATTGACCTAAATTATTGTCAGTAATACTGTTTACATATGACTGTTCTCTTCAATGCATTTTTAAGGAAACAAGAGGTAAACAGGTAATTTGATTTTTAGAAGATTTTGAAGTTAGACTTGCATTTGAATTCTAGCTGTGTACCCTGCCAGCTATGTGATTTTTAACCTCTCTGACTCTAAGTAGCCTTATCTTTTGGAGGAATAAGTGTGCATCACATTGGATTGCTTCTGGGAATTAAACAAGATAATATGTATAAAGTACTTAGTACATGGTGGGTGATCCAAAAATAGTAGATAATAGTCATTGAATAGTTAATAAATGCTTATGGAATTGAATGCAGTGTTTAATAAAACTTGCTGGCTTTGAGGTATCATCCAATTTGGGAATCAACAAATTTGGGGCATATAATATGATTTCTTTTCCTCTTACCATATATTTGCTAATCAAACTGTGGGTATAAACAAACTTGTTATAATTTTGTATAATTTTATCACATGTAATTTCATATAGGAAAAATGAACTTTTGATAATTTTTTATTGTTGTTTCTAGAACTGGGCCAAGGCAAAAGTTATTGGAATAGACTTCGATTTTTGGATACCTGTGAATTTATTATAGACATCTTTTCCAAATCATTTTTTTGTAAATATTTCTTTCTACCTGCTATTGAACTGACACATGATCCAGTAGCAAATGTGAGGTATGTTATCAAAGAAAACATTCAAAAATATTGTATTGATTATCTATGTAATATAGTGAATATATACAAAACATTTTTTAGGCAATTAAAAAATTGAAGATTTTACACTTGCGTTGAAATTCTTGGTATTAATAATTGGTGAGTATCAGTAGGACTGAGAGGCATCATCTTTCAGCACTGTCTTAGATCTTTTGTTTTACTGGGTCAAGAGCAGTTAAGTTGAAGCCAGATTGACAAGCTTTTTTAGCCTTTTGGATACACACATCAGCACCAGAAGAGGGGGAAGAAGTATTATTAAGTTATCTGTCATTAAAAGTAAAGAAAAAATAGTCAGCTGTCTTGGCACTTCAGAGTTGGCTTGGTGAGCATCTGTCCATTTTTAAGGACCCATTTATTCTGAGATGTAGGGCTGGTTTGAGGTTTTGGTCCTACCTTCCATGGTCAACTGCCTTTCATTTTTGAAATCCAATAAATATTAATTGGATTGGGTTCACTGTTGAGTCAGATGGAACAGACCTGAAAATGGCTTGCTTGGAAGTTGATAAAAATATGGAATATAATTTGCTCTTTTTTTTCCTCCCCAAGTGGGCATATTATTTCTTTTATATGTATATTGTGGTAAAATATACATAGCATGGAATTCACCATTTTAACCATTTTTAAATGTATAGTTCAGTGGCATTAGTACGTGTATATTATGACTTAAGAGCTATTTGTACATCCGATAATGGGATGAAGAGAATTTTAAACTCTCAGCCATTAGATTTTTGTGTCCTAAGCCCTGGGTTTCTCTTCTGAACTTGAATTCAGATGTGTAGGAAAGAGAGACACAATCAGAGTCCGTGGTCCAAAGGCTTCCCTGAAAAATACTCTAGAGCTCGTTGATGAGTTTGCACATGGTAGCCACACTTAGTTTTATGTATCTAAAAGATTCGTATGTGTATCTTTTATAAACAATTGACATTAATTGTAGGCCATATGCAAGACATTAGAATGCTTTTTAATAGAAAGAGTTAGTGGGGCAATAAACTAGCCTAGGTTAATAGTCTTGCTGTTAAGATACATACTGAGAAGAATTGTCAAAAAATATTGCAAGTTGAACCTAAAAATTCATGAGCATTATTTCATGGGAGTAATCTAGGGGCTGGCTTTTATTTTATTATTTTTAATGTGATAAGATACAGAAAGCACAACTGCTTTGGCTTTAGTTTTGTTGTGCATCTTACCTGTGCTTTATAAGTGAGAGGTAGCACATCCCTGACATTTAAAGTAAATTGAAAAGAAACTCTTGGTCATTCTCCAGATTTTAGCTCTTCTTGATCAATGCACGGATCCAGCTATGTTGTTAACATTTTGTAAATTGAAGTTATGACTCTAGAAAAGCAACTTGCAATATGAGAAGTTGTCGCTTACCAAGCAGCTGACAAAAATAATTTGGAAGGAATGAAATTATCTCT
Organism: Galagoides demidoff; assembly: GCA_963574575.1. NCBI lineage: Eukaryota > Metazoa > Chordata > Mammalia > Primates > Galagidae > Galagoides > Galagoides demidoff. Next base: position 23,666 of record CAUYQV010021535.1, read on the forward strand.
ACCCTGGCCAGCGTGACTAATAACATGGCACCGATTCTAAGAGAAAGCAGTCTGCCAATTCAGAAACCAAATTAAGGTTAATTAAACATCACTCCACTTTACGGTTAAATATCCACTCCAAATCTCAGAGACTTTGGGGGGGGGTATTAGACCATTGTAGAACAATCTGTCTTGGTTCTCCACTTTTCTCCTTGGGAAGCTGCCATCCAAATTGGGTCTGACAGCACTGGATGCTAACTGATGTGGAGTATAAAAGCCTTTATACAACACTATAGAGCTATGCAGACACATTACGTAGATTAGGAGGACAGTTTCTGGAGCCAGCCTGCCTGAGCTGAAGTTCCAGCTCTACACTAGATGTATGGGGAAGTTACAAACAAAACCTGTCTGTGGATTGATTTCTTTAGTACCTATGTCATAAGGTATTCTGAGATATAAATAACTGAGATCATGTACATAAAGAATTTAGCTGACCGGAAAGATATGGCTCCTCATTTCAAAAATGTTATAATCTCATGGGGCCAGGAGTCTTATAAGAAGTGAATCACTATTGATGGCTTGTGTAGCTTCTGCTGAATGTGCATTTTCTAGACCTGACTCTAGTTATAAAGAATGACGCGTGCATTGACTGTTAAGTGTTTCTGTTTTTCCTTAAGTGAATGTTTAAAATTTAAATTCACTGAGTTTAGACAATCTCAAGGCTGGGAAAAGACTATTGCTATTCAAAGAAGCCTTCTCCACAGCTGCCAGAAATGAATAAATTCTCTCTGGGGAAATTGAGACTCCTTAATTAGAGAAAGCATCACCAGTCTTAGCAGTATCCCTGATGAGCTCTGAGTGAGGTTGAGGCTATTATTGCTACTTACAATGCTGAAAATTCCAGAGGAGGAACTTTATCCTTTTTTTCTTGAATAAAAAGGCAATTTTGCTGGATATGAGGAATCATCAACTAAAGCTTCATCTGAGAAAGTGTCCTGGAAAATTTAGGAGTGGGATTTAGTTGTTTCAAGGCTTACACTAGAAATAAAAAGTAATAATGTGGAGAGCTCTCAGATGAATGAGTGAAGATAACATCTATGAAATAATCACCTGACATCCCTCTCTAAGACCAGGCCTGGCAAAGCATTAGAGTTTTAGTTTAGTGAAGCCTCTGAACTGCCTCCTCCTGGAAAGGCTTTCTTTTCTTTGCTGAATTTCCTCTTACCTCCCTGGCATTCTTACCTCCTTGTTTCTTGCTTTTCAACCCAATCTCGATTGTGATAGTACCTGGACTGCATGTGTCCTTTGATCTCTTTTCTTCTCAAACTGGGCTTGTTACCTCAGTGATCTCTCCAGTCCCATTTGTGGCTTAAATACCATCTGCATGCTGAAGAGTCCCCACTGTGTCTCCAGCATAGACTGCTACCCTGGGCAGCAGACTCAGTGAGCCAACTGTCCACTGAGCATTTCCATGCAATATCTAACTTAATCTCCGGCATCTCAGACTTAATCAGTCTAAAATTAAATCCTGATCTTTCTTGTCTGCTTTTGCTCCTCCTGTAGTCTTCTCCATCTCAGTAAATAACCATTTCATCTTTCCACTTGCTTAGGTCAAAGCCTTGAATAAGTCCTTTTTCTCTGTCTCTTCAGCTCTAACGCCTCACCCCACTTCTGCTGCTTAACCACTTCTGCTGGCGCTCTGATTCAATCTACCATCACCTCTTGCCTAAAGTCTTGCAAGGACCTCTCCTGTTGTTTCTCTTCTTCTAGTCTAATGCAACACAGTAGCCAGATGTTACTCATAAAACTTTAAGTCAGATCACTTCACCTCTCTGCTCAAAACCCTCCTATGGTTTCTCACTGCACTCAGAAGAAAAGCCAGTCTCCTTCCTGGGGCCTGCAAGGCCTCTGGTTCCTGCTTTGTGGGCTCTTGCTGATCTTACCTTTACCCTGTGTGCTTTAGCACAATGGCCAGATTGCTCATTTGGGGCCACACCAGAGGCAAGCTCCCCCGTGTGCACTACAGCTCTGTTGTAGATGCTCACATGGCTTATTATCTCCATTTCCTTAGGTTTTTCCTTAAATTGTTATCTGTTCAGTGAAACCTTCATCGATACCTTCTCTGACCACCTGCATTAAAACTGATGCATTCCCCCTTTCCAGGCACTCCCTCATCTTCTTTCCATACTGCAGTTTTCTCTATTGCATTTACTACTCTCTAACAGGCATTTGACTTGTTTCTCCTTTCTTCTGTACCACCATTCTAGAATGGAAGCTCCAAGAGAGCTTTTGATTGGTTTTATTCTCTGGTGCCTCTCAGCACCCAGAATGATGAATGCTTGATTCACAATAGACAGTCCCTAAGTGAATAAATGAACTCTCAGGCTTCCTAAAACCTGATTTTTCTTTCAGTTTCAAGTTACTAGTGCTCTTGAGTTGTTACATTTACTCAAAAGTAAATACTATGTACTTTATTATAGAATGAAACTTTGCTACCTATTACCCAAAGTAAAATCTACTCTGAAGATTCCTACCGATAAGCACCTACTTCAGCAACTAGAAATGTGTGTAAGGAAACTCCTATGTCAAGAAAAAGATAAAGATGTTTTGGCTATTGTAAAAAAAGTGAGTATCACTCTTAGATAAAGATGTTTTGGCTATTGTAAAAAAAGTGAGTATCACTCTTGTCACAATGTTGCATTTCTTACATTAAGGTAGTGTTAATCATAACTTCACTATTTTAGCTTGACAGAAGAGCTATACATTAAAATATTCATATCCTTGCTGGAGGGGTAAGAAAAAATGATTTGGTTTATGTGTGCTGTAGCTGGACACAACTGGAAAGATCTAACGGGCACTTATTTATTTTTTTTCCAGTGGTAAGATAGAATTTATTAGACAGAATGGAATACAGAAGGAGTAAAAAGCACCAGAGCTCCTGGCAAAGGGGAAGACCCAAGTCGGAAGTCTCCCGGCACTTAGTTATTAAAGTTTTATTATTAGTAATATAAACTCCATGACAGAGAGTTTGGCCCATGTTGGGTTTTCCGTGAACACTGTTCAATAATAATCACTACTTCATTCACCAGACTATATTTGTAAGTGATTATAGCCCAGTAAAACTTTGTTGGTAAAATTGGGAAAGTCACGTTTTATAGAAATTTAGCCCTGGAAGGGCCCTCAGACTTAATTCAGAGGTCTGCTTGAGATCACTTGAGTAAGAGGCAGAGCTACAACTACAATAGAGTGTGTTCCTTTTTAAGTAATGTTACATTATTGTATTTTATGGTTTGTTTTGTTTCAGCATGAGATCGTATTATATTGGTTGTGTGGCATGTTGGAACACTAAAACAGTAAAATGTTGGATTAGTGAACCAACCGTTAAAATACATCATAGTGTTCAAGAACTCATTTTGCTGAACATGTAATTTTTGAGCATTTATATGTTATGAGAGAAATTAATTTATTAATGTCATAAATTAGCATTGATGGCAAGAAAAAAGAGAATCTTTTTTTTCTCCTTTTTCTAAAAATAATGAACATATATCACATGAGGAACTTTTATTTTTAATTTTTATTTTTTTATGAGGAACTTTTCAATAAAGTGATTTAGTGACTTTGTATTAATTAGTATAATTTTATTTTTACTGAAATGTGAATTCCTCTTTCATGACCTGAAATAATCAGAAATATCCACAGTTGGACATGCAACTAAATATAAACACACATACACACACACACACGTTCCCTGGTTCTGTCCTTATTATTTAATATTAAAGTATAGAAGTATGGGCAAAATAATAAACATGAGGGAGTGGTTTTCTTTTCTGTTTTTTTTTTTTGAAACAGAGTGTCACTTTGTCACCCTCGATAGAGTGCTGTGGCATCACAGCTCATAGCAGCCTTCAACTCTTGGGCTCAAGCGATTCTCTTGCCTCAGCCTCCCAAGTAGCTGGGACTACACCACCACAATGTGGGCTCCCATCACAATGCCTGCCTATTTTTTGTTGCTGTTGTCACTGTTGTTTAGCATGCCTGGGCTGGATTCGAACCCTCCTGCCTTGGTGTATGTGGCCAGTGCCCTAAGAACTAAGCTACAGGAGCCGAGCCCATGAAAGAATAGTTTTCACAAAGAATTTATTAATTTAATAAATGATATTATATAAGTTAATCTCATATAGGTACAAGCTAAAGTCGTATGTGTATAACAGTGATATCGTTAAATTAATTATTAATCTACAGTGGATTATTCTGGAGAATAGCTCTTAAATTTAAGTATGTTTCACATAGTGAAGTCAGTCTGTCCCATGAAAATTTAGTAGCATAGTGACTTATTAGTATGGGACCCTTTGAGGAAGCTACACAAGGCTTTGGGATAAGAATGGAATAATTTACTATAATTGGTTTTTATAATTTAGAAAGTAACTTTAACAAGGGGGTATTTCATAGCATAAATTGTGAAGTTTTCATAGATTTCAGCATAAAATAAAGTTTTAAAAAAGATTTATGTGTGTAATGAATAGCTTTGGTCATATGAATGTAGAAATATGCTTTATTTTGGCCATTAGAGTTCTTCTTGTAGAATAAGTGTTGGAACTACTGTCCTCTATCAGAGACAGAATCCTGGATTAGATTAATGATTGTTTGATTGGAATAATTTGTTTCAAACCAGTATATTATGAGAGACAAATAGCAAATTGAGAAAATAGTTTTGGAGGAAAATGTTTTCTATTGCTTAAGAATGTCATAGTGATAAAAAAAATTTCTATGGAAGAGAGCTAAGGATTTTAAGACAAATGATAGCTTATTTCATATATATGTGCCTGAAAGACTTTTTAAAAATGTAAAAACTGGCTCAGCGCCTATGGCTCAAGCAGCTAAGGTGCCAGCCACCTTGAGCTGGAGGGTTCAGATCCAGCCCGAGCCCACCAAACCAACAATGCGACCAAAAAATAGCCGAGTGTTGTGGCAGGCACCTGTAGTCCCAGCTACTTGGGAGGCGGAGGCAGGAGAATCGCTTGAGCCCAGGAGTTGGAGGTTGCTGTGAGCAGTGATATCACAGCACTCTACCCAGGGGGATAGCTTGAGGCTCTGTCTCAAAAAAAAAAAAA
>CAUYQV010021538.1:0-19983 GCA_963574575.1 Galagoides demidoff
TGAGGGCAACAGTAGGACCACTATGGGAACTGTAGAAGGCACTTATCAGAGGTCTTGCACCAGGGTCCACGCTGTGACTTTTGTGGTCTTAAACATTTTCACCATTGTGGCCATGAGCCTCCCCATAAAAAAAAAAAAAAAAAAAACACAGTAAAAATGTATAGTTTATGACTGCCTTGGCATAAAGATGAACATGATTGAGCTAACATTTCATTTTTTCTTCTGTTTCTACAAGGGAAAAAATTAAAAAATTTTCAGTGCCCCCCCCCCCCCCCCGCCATGTACTATAGGCGCTTAACACTGTGCTTAATAGATAAGTCAACCCTGGTTGTGTCCCAGCTCAGGCCTGCTCTTGGGGTAGCCCAAGCTGAGACACAGGGGCATGCCTAGTGTGTGTGCGGGTCAACCTGTGGGTCACTACCCACAGGAACTGTATTAAAGGGCCATGGCATTAGGAAGGTTGAGAACCACTGGTTTAGAGGAAAGTGTAGTGGGAGTGAGGGTGGGGAAAGGAGAGTAATAGCTTTTGCAAACCCAGCAACTCCCCCACTTTATCCTCTCTTCAGCACATGGGAGTTGCTCCTCTGACCTTCCCTGCAGGATCTGTCAAGGCCTGTAGGCCCCTTTCCTCCATCCCTCTTCCTAGACAGCCATCTATCCTGCCTGCTTTCTGCTGCCTCCAGGGGAGATCCCCGGCTGGGGGGAGGGAAGGACTACTCAACCAGTCTCCCTCACTGCCCCAGCCTCCTGGGGCCCACATGTGGAATATCTGGCCAAGCCCTCCCTCCTTCCTCTCCTCCTCAGGGGCAGGCCTCAGCCTCAGAGAGCTTCAGGAGGAAAGGGGACCCGAGAGGAAAAGTAGCCCTCTCACATATTAGCTTTCCCCTGGTCTGAGATCACCAGGCTGGATCACGCAGTCCCTGGGGGCTCACAGCCCTTAGGATTGGCTCTGGGCTACCAGGCAACTGGCAGGGACTAAACAGCTTGTGTTTCTAAAGTGGGAGTGGCTGGTGTTTATCAAAGACTGATGTGTGGGCTCCAGGGGGCTTCTCCCGCTTCCAGACAGTGGCTGAGGCCTGTCCTGAGCTCTGGGGAAGCAGGAAGTCCCCGGCTGGGCTGGGGCTTGCTGGCTTTGTGGGAGCACTGGCAAGATCTAAGGCAGGCATTCCTCACAAATGTCTCCTTCCCAGGCTGCCGGATTCCTAAACAGCTAATTAGTGAGCAGTCAGCTACTGGGATGGAGCTGACCTAGGCTTTCCTCCACCTCTCCCTCCGGTTGGGTCAAGGCCGCAGGAGAGGCCAGGGGTGCTTTCCTATGGCCATATTTCCTCCCCATGTCAGCACCTTCTTCAGGAATCATCTCTCCAGCTTAAGCCCTTTCTCAGAAACCAGCTTTCCCCTGACAAGTTTGCAGCTCAAAAGGAACCGGCTCCCCTTACTGTTGAAATCAGGCGCATCTGGAAGCAGTAAACTTTTCAACAGGCTGAGGGGGAAGAAAAGCCATCTTGTAGGGGATGGATTCACCGCTGGGACTAATTATGCTTTAGACTTCACCCGTCACACTTACCATCTTCGTCAGAGCAAAGAGACAATAAATGATCTCATTAAATCCCAGAAAGATGCTGCTCCCCTTCCAGAAGCACCTCCTCTCAACACCCTGTCCTCTGACGAGGGCCACGTCAGTGCAACTGGCACTGGGACTCGGGGACAGGTGGGGCAGAAGCTCTGTCCAATGCTTTTCATCATTCCAATACAGTATCTACGCTTTCTTTCACTGGCGATATCCTTGTGAGTCTGACATCAAAGCCTTCTCTGGCCATGTTTTCCCCAAGGCAGGTGTTCTTGGGAGAGACACAAAGGAGAGGGAATGCTAGATTGTGGGGTTTAAAAAAAGTCATCTTGGAAACATTCTGAACCAGCTCTTCTTCTCTCTTCTTCCCTGTATCAGAAACTCATCCTGGTAAAAAGATTCCAGAGAAGAAACTGAGTCAGAATCTACCAGGGCTGAGTGGGCTTCCTGATCTCCTACCCCAAAGACATCCCTGTAATACTAGGGTTCAGGGGCCTTTGTCACCCGTTTTCCAACCACATAATAGGGCAGCTCAGACAGGCCCACAGCATCTGATTGTCCTCCTAATCTTAGGAGGGCAATTAGAAAGGACCCTGGCACATACACCACACTGCTCCTTAGCCAAGGAGATGTGCGCAGAAGGAGAGATTCTCTCCCTCTGCGTCTTGTCAGATGTAGGCCCGAGGTGGCCCCAAAGGGTTGAAACTCTTTCTTCTGAAGGGTGCAGGTCATTGCTAATGACAATGTGGCTGGCAACATTGGCCTCACTTGGGAGCTCCTTAAAAAACAGAATTTCCTCACCCTTTCTACATCCCAGGTATTTTAACAAGCCCTCCATTCCTGTGATTTGTAGAATGCTACACGATGTAAAGCCCTAGACCAGTGGTTCTCAGTTTTAAATTGCTCAGAATCACCAGCAGGGCTTGTTAAAATGCTGTGTGCAGGACCTCACCCCAGAGTGTCTGATTCGGGCGGTCTGGCTGAGAATTTGCCTTTCTTAAAAGTTCCCTGGTATTGCAGGTGTTGCTGATCCAGGGACCTTATCAAGGCAGTTCCCAAAACTTATGTCAGCACTTAAGGGATCCTTTTTTAAAAAAATACAGATTCCTAGGCTCCACTTAAGGAAATTCAGATTCAAAAGTCTTACTGTCTAATAATAGAGCTATTAAAACAAAGTACATTTGTATTGCTCTTGTGCTATTACAGAGTACTTTGGCAAACATTTCATTTACTCTTTGGAATGTGGAACCTTCTCACAAAGGCACAACCTGTATTTTCCCACTTCATTACAAGCTGTGTTACAAAATCATTTTAAAGACTGAATCCAGGGTTCACGTCTATAATCCCAGTGATTTGGAGATGGGGGAGTCAAGGTGGGAGGATCACTTGAGTCCAGGAGTTCAAGACTAGCCTGGGCAAGATAGAAAGATCTGTGTCTCCAAATAAAAAAAAAAAAATTTTTTTTTCAAAAAATTAGCATGGTGTGTTGGCACACGCCTGCTGTCCCAGTTACTTGGGAGGCTGAGGCAGGAGGATCACTTGAGTCCAGGACTTTGACGCTGCAGGGAGCTATGGTGGCACCACTGCACTCCAGTCTGGGTGACAGAGAGAGATCTCACCTCTTAAAAAAAGAGAGAAAGAGAGAAAGAAAAAGACGGAGTCCATTTCAGGTATTTTTAGTTTCATGATCACATTTGAGTTAACTGTTCATAGGGTTTTTCAGGAGCAGATTTATGGTTCCATGGAGCCTGGTTAATGAACAGATAAGACTCTTTTGTACTGAGCGGCATCCATTTCCACGTTGGCACCGTCCAACAGTACTTAGAAGCATGCCAGATAGATTGAACGTGGCTTCTCTGATCTTGCCTACCCTTTCAGTTCACCTTTTTAAACATAGATTAAAAAAAAAAAAAAAGGTAAAAAGACCCAGCTCTTTCTTCAAAGGTCAAAATGATCAAATTTTGATTTTGCTGTGTCTGAATCAATGAGTTTACTGTGTGTACAGACTCCTAGTCCCCATCTCAGCAATAATACCCAGTGAAGATTTTTCAGTCAGAAAAAGGCATCTGCTTGCATTGTAAGTACTAGTTGTTGATGACACACACACAAAAAAAATGTATGCCTCAGGCCATATCTATGAAAAAAAAAATCTTCTCTGAATCTGTCCTCAGATCCTTTTTAAATGCAAGTTGAGACAAGAGGTTTCCAAGCCTGCTGGAACTAAGAACAATGCCTTGTGGCTGTGGGTGTGGGAGGGTGTGCAGCTTGTCATCCAAGGGCTTTGAAGAGGTGTCAAAAAAGGGCCATTTTGAAATAAATATTCCTGTTGCCTAGGAGAGAGCAGTGCCTAGGTCAGAAATGGCCAGAAATCTCCTTGAAAAGTGAAAAAAGGCAAGAAAACCAACTGTCCTACTCTTCTCCTCTACAGCTCCGGGGAGCAGAGCTATACTCTCCACACCACTGCTTGAACACTCTCTCCCACTCTCTCCCAGAGGTGTTTCTGGAAGCATTGAGATCAAATTACTAAACCATTTTCTGCCTCACAATTACTTAGCTGGGGGTTTTAACTGGTAAAACTTTCTTCCTTCCAAGTCTAGTGCTCCATTTATTCCCCCCACCCCACCAGCACAGGGGGGAGATGGGGAATTGAGAGATTGCAGAAGGGTGGGCCACGGGTGCCTGTGTCTTTGACTATATGTAGTCACCAGGAAATATTTTTAGAAATTAAAAAAAAAAAAAAAAGAGCTCTTGGTCGAATGGTGCCGATCTTCTGCTGTTTGGGCAAAGTGGCTCATCAGAATAAATGCCTCTTTCTCTGATGCCTTAAGTATCCTCCCTGGCTCAGATGAGCAGGTTATTAAGGTAATGTTACCCTTTATTGCTAAAAAGCAATGTAAATAGACACCCCGGCTACAGAGATTACCTGCTTTCAAACTGTAGAAATGAGACACTTTCTCTTACAATTTCCCTTTCCACCAAATAGCATATCCTATTTACTTAGGGGAAATAGTCCCCTTCTTCTAATGGCCACACCCGTTTGCTCGGATTGGAAAAGCTGGCAGAGTGAGTGCAGCTATTATGTGGGCCAGTCTTTGGGACTTTCCTTCCTCCTTCTGTGTTGTTCCCCTGTGTGCTTGCAGCCCTCTCTTCATAGGGTCACACACAGAAGGTCCTGCCCCTCCCTTCCCCCAGGGGCAGGGAGCTCCCAGGTCTAAGGTGGAGGGTGCCTCTTGACTGGGAGGAGGCAGAGCATCCTCCCAGGCAACTCTGAGATTGAGGGAGAAAACCCAGCCAGCTACCCTTGCAGAACTCCCAGCTGATGAAGCAGGCACAGCTCTGACGTGAGGAAACTCACACACACACACAAATCTGAACATACGTACACATCTACAGATACACATGTACCTGGGTGCATATATAATATGAATTTTCCACCAAATATTGTATGTTAATATATACAAGGGCTGTCCTCTATTTGTTGGTGTATGGTTAGATACTTTCCAGACAGCACTCACACATTAGATATTTTTTTTCTCAGAACACAAATATAGAAGGTGCCCAAAGGGGCGCATTTTATACACATTTTAAGAAAGAAAAAAAACTCTATTAAATTTGTAATACTCTAGTCACAGTTGACTTCTCCAGTTACAAGAGGCGCTCCGTGTGACTGATACTCATCTTTTGTTATTGGCATAGATTATTACAATTTTAGTATAGTTTTTTCCTTTCTTAAAATGTGTATACATTTTTTTGGCACCTCCTGTAGAAAAGTGGCATTCGATGAATCACATTGGGACTGGAAGACGCGCGCATACTTGCTATTACATGACCCAAACCATGGAGTTAGTGCTGGGGAAAGAGGTCTTGAAGGGAGGGGTGTCCAGCCCCATGTAGAGTGTCAGTGGGGCCTGGGCATACTCTGAGGGCTTAATATTAGCCTGGGAAGGAATGGTAGAAACTCCACCTGGTTCTTCTTGACAATGATTCCTTCATCACCAAAGCACAATAGCTTTACCCAGCGCACAGTAACAGGATAAACAAGTTTGATGTAACTTCCAAATCTATTTTCTATTGTAAGTTCCATTTATTGAATAAAATAGCAATTCAACATGTTTGCAAATCATGGTGCTGTTAGATGCCAGCGCTGGCAGAGATTCATGTGTTTACTATACAGCTCGCCCAGTTCGGCTCTGCTACTCAGCAGAGTAGCAGTGTGGAATTCCAAACAGCTGCAAGTAGGAAGTTGCAAGCCACTTTTGCTAATCTTCCAGGGGGGTATGTGGCGTGATGGAAGCTGGTTCCAGACAGCAAAAAGTACTTGCTTTTCAAGTCAGGACTTGGAGCAGCTTTTGGATACTTGCTTTTTGGACTGATAAAAATTCAGAGCGAAACTGTGACGTGATTTTGCATTTTTACATTGGGTATTGTCTAAAAGTGAACCTGAATTTGTTTTACATTAGAAAACCCCCTTCTTTTCAACATGTTTTGGGCCTGGTTCCCAGCCTCTAGGGAAAATGCACAAAAGCAAAGATGTGGTCTACTTAATGGAGGAAAATGGGAAGCTAGCAGGCTTCTCTAGAGGATTCAAAAGTTCTTCAGGGGATTTTTTTTTTTTTAACCAATGTCGAATGTAGAATTGACGTATATTCATTTAGCCAGAGAAAAATGGATCTTGGTTTCTCAGTCAAAGCACATTTTTAAAAGGTAGATGCAGAATCAGGGATGTGGTGGTAGTCTACCAAGAAATACATCTAATATGAGAACTGTCTTACCCTAGTCGGCCACACTAAAAGCAGGATTTTCCAGGCCTGCCATCGCCTATGGCCATAGGTGATCCCCAGTTCTGTTCCACCCTGTACTGGCTGGACCCTAGAATGGGCTGCAGAAGCACAGGCCAGAGGCCACATTTCTCCCTCATCAAGACTGGGATGTGAAGATCCTCGGCTGCAGCCCTTTGCTGGCGGCTGGAACATTGTGAACACAGCCCTAAAGCTGGCTGCCAGGCGCACGAGTAGCCAGGCTGTCTACTTGATCCCTTCTGTCCTAATCTTTGGCATCCGAGGTAGCCCAAGCCTGTGTTCCAGCCACCTCGCTGGTTGCTGCCAGTTCAGTTTCCCAGGACTTGGGCTTAATCCCAGTCTCACGCCTCACATGGAGCTGGCTGGTTCCTCTTAGCATTTCAGTCTACCCCTAACAGCGAACACTGTTGCTGCCAAGAACTCGTGAAACTGGATTCCCATTTGGCCCCTTCTCATCAGACCCTCTTGGATCGCTTTTCCTACTTGGAAACAAATGGTGGTTGTGCCACGTCCCTTGGACTTGTCTATGGCTGCTTGGGGAAGGGCTGCGTCTGGTCCATATGTTCTGATTTATGATAGCCCCTTTGCCCCAGCTTGCAGTGCAACTGGCTCTAATCTGGAATTCCAGGTAACGCTGACCCTTTTTGGAATAGCTCCTATAGCTGTGACCTGCATTGACTGAAATAAAGATTTTTTTATCAAATGAGGAGGTTTTCAAACCACTTTGTCTACCGTTCAAAGTCAAGTTCTCAAGCACATTCTGGAAGATGACATGTTTTGTTTGCTTTTTTTTTCTTCTCAGCAGCTTAGCTCGAGTCATAGGGGATTCGATAGATTTATGACAAGGTCTTTTTTCACATGTGTTGATCTGGCTCACTTTGACCAGCCCTCAAAAGAATGCTTTGCCCTAGAGCAGGCCCATCTGGTCAGCTACAGTTACTTGAATGGGTAAATTCTTGCAAGTGGTCCATCAGTTTACCATAGAGAAAATCAATTAACTAAGTCTTTAGCTGTCCCTCAAAGCATACTTCTATTTTCAAAGCTATTTTCATTGAGACCTTCTGCCTGGATGAAAGTACTTGTTGATGTGTGAGTTACGAAGTATTAGGCTAGTGACATTTAAAACTGTTTCTAATATTCAGACAATTTTTATTTTTTAATAGAGTTTTAACTTTTTTAAACCTTTTCAAAAACCAATATAATCTGTTACTCTAAATGCATACAGAAACACAATTTATAATGTGGCCATTCTAATTTTCTTGTTATAGAAAATTAGTCAACAACTGTTAAGCAGACCCACATAACCAGCAATAACTTTGATATATAGTTAATAACAAATTGTATTCATGATCTTTTGCTATTTTACTTATTTCCAATAGATGGAATCAACATAAATACCCTGCATTAAGATTTGTATTTGTTCATTTTTTGAACAAAATGAGCAATAAATAAATAAATAAATAAAACAGTATTCCCAAATACTTAATACAAGAGAACGACCTAAGGGACTATAACAAACTGGTCAACATTTGGAGGTAGCCAACATAAAGGAACTAGGCTTACTCTTCTGATACATACATCTGGTACACGTCTGGTCTCTGAAAATCAGGCCAACTTAAGGAGGTTGTCAATGTAGGGAGGTGGTCAACTGTGGAGGTTCTAATGCATTTGTAATTATTTTGTTGTTTGCAATGTGCTTTAGAAATCAATCACTTATTTTAGTCTTATCCATTAATAAAAAATTATTACTACTTCAGATCCTCTTTTGGTTAGGTTGTATATATAAATAAATATGTAATTCATTCAAAATCTACTAGGTATAAGTTACCAGGCTTAGTCAAGGAAACACTACAGCAGGAGTGTTTGAGACCTTTCTATGAAGACCTTTTTGTTACTAATAGTCACAAAACAGGGCCAGGCATGGTGGCTCACGCCTGTAATCTAGCACTCTGGGAGGCCCCAGCGGGTGAATTGCCCAAGCTCAGGAGTTTGAGACCAGCCTGAACAAGAGAGAGAGACCCTGTTTCTAAAAATAGCCAGGGTGGTGGGCACCTGTAGTCCTAGCTACTCGGGGGGGTGAGGCAAGACAATCACTTGAGCCCGAGAGTTTGAGGTTGCTGTGAGCTGTAATGTCCCAGTACTCTGCTGAGGGCAACAAAGTGAGACTGTCCTAAAACAAACAAACAAACAAAAAAACTAATACTCACACAACCTCACTTTTACTGTAGGGAAAATCGGTGAAATAGCGACCATAGTGATTAAGTTGAGGCCCAGAACCTGCTATAGGCTACTCCCTCAATCCCAAGCGTCTCTGCAGAATACTTAAATGACTATGGAGCACAGTTTGAAAAAACAGCCCCCTGATAGGGGATGTGTAACTTCAACCCTGGTGTTTCTTGGGTTAGGGAATTTGGGGTGCAGTTACCTTAATAGTAGTTATTCCTCCTGCCATGTGCTCAACTATCTGTAATTCCACTCAGACTCCACAGAGTATGTCTCACATGTTCTATGAATGGTGACTGTGTCCATTCAGTCAACACACTATTGGATCATCCCCTGGTCTCTGGCCCCAACCCCATCCAGTGTCCTCTGTCCATAGAGCCCCAGTTTCTGGCTACCACAATAAGAATTTCTTTCTTTCTTGTTTTTTTTTTTTTTTTTTTTTTTTTTCAGCTTTTGGCCAGGGCTGTGTTTGAACCTGCTACCTCCAGCATATGGGGCCAGCACCCTATTCCTTTGAGCCACAGGCGCCACCTCACAATGAGAATTTCAATATCCATCTACGCGGTGGCTTGCACCTGTAATCCTAGCACTCTGGGAGGCTGAGGAGGGTGGACTGCTTGAGCTCAGAAGTTTGAGACCAGCCTGAGCACCAGTGTGACCCTGTCTCTACTAAAAATAGAAAAAACTAGGTGGGCAGGGGAGCATGTCTGTAGTCCCAGCTACTTAGAAGGCTAAGGCAAGAGGATCACTTGAACCCAGAAGTTTTAGGTTGCTGTGAGCTACTATGAGCCATGGCACTCTACCCCGGGTGATCAAGTGAGACTCAGTCTCAAAAAAAGAAAAAAAGGAATTTTAACATCCAAGTCAACAAAGGGTCCAAAGTCTCCAGTCTGTGAGGGCTGCAGTGGTGCCATGTTCTGACACATCCATCCAACCACCTATGTCATTCTGTCCTTTGGAAAAGTGACAATGATACTTTTGCCTCGGGCCTCACAGAGTCCTTCATGAGACCAATCCTCTAGCTTCAGCTCCCAGCCCCTCTTCCATAGACAGGGCTCAGGCACCAAGCTGAGATGCCAGGCATGGAGCAGAAGCCACGCGGGCCTTTCATTTTTACCCTCACCTGATGCCATCAAACCTCCTTCCTTCTGCTGTAGCCCTACACAGCAACCCTGCTCACTGACTATTCTGGTCAACCCAGCAGTTTAGGTCCATTTTCTGACATGTTTAAACCTTAGTTTGAGCACAACGTGAAATTCACCAGATGGCATTATTCTTACCAAGTTTGATTCCAGCTGTCCTGCTTTCCTTAGAATGACACCATTGTCTTCTTTCCTTCCTTCCTTCCTTCCTTCCTTCCTTCCTTCCTTCCTTCCTTCCTTCCTTCCTTCCTTCCTTCCTTCCTTCCTTCCTTTCTTCCTTCCCCTCCCTCCCTCCCTCTCTCTCTCTCTCTCTCTCTCTCTCTCTTTCTTTCTTTCTTTCTTTCTTTCGTCTCACCCTGTTGCCCTGGGTAGACTGTCGTGGCATCATTATAGCTCACAGCAACATCAATCTCTTGGGCCTCAATAGATCCTCTTGCCTCAGTCTACTGAGTAGCTAGGACTACAGGTGCTTGCCATGATGTCTGGCTAGTTTTTTCTATTTTTTTAGTAGAGACAGGGTCTCATTCCTGCTCAGGCTGGTCTTGAACTCCTGAGCTCAAGTAATGGACCCACCTTGGCCTCCCAGAGTGTTAGGATTACAGGTGTGAGCCACTGCGCCCAGCCATTGACATCTTTAAGCCAGGACTCTGAGCCCAGCCCTGGGTGTGCCATGAGCTCAGACATCAGTTTCAGCATATGCATCGATCTCTTTGGCCCTTGGTGTGAATGTGTTACCCAAAGGGCAGCTACCCCTTGACCGAATTTCCCAAGAAACTACAAAGAAAAACAAACAAACAAATAAACAAACAAACCGCAAAAGCAGTTTCCTAACTCTCCCAGCAACTCTGACTAGTTTTGAATGTTTCTTTTTTTTTTTATTCCATCCTTTGGGGAACAAATTAAGGTTGTGTGTTTGTTTCTGCAACATTGAGAAACACAAAGAAAAAGCCTCCCAAAAGGATGATCCTGTTTCCCATTCCAGATTCTCGCCAACAACCACATGAAAAGGAAAAAATATACTTGAAGGCGTTGCATGATACAATAGATTTGCCTCATAATATTACTTATAATTCCATTTCTCTTTTAAATTCACTTGAGGTATGACCCCCAACCCTGCACAATCCAAAGACATTTATTTAGATCATTTAGTTCACACTGATAACGGCCTCTCGTATTACTGAAAGAACATCTTTTTAATAAAAACCAGTCAGGATTACACTTGGTATGTAGGGAAAATCTGTTATGTTCTTCTTCCCACTGGTTCTTGTCTAAAGAGACAGCTTTAGGACATCTTAAAGGCCTTCTTGAAGACCTATTGAGGCTGGTTTCAGTTAGTGGTCCTTAGAATCCAACATTCTCATATTATTCCACAAGGAACATCCCTAAGCAAACTTTCTCCTGCCAATAGCAGTGGTGCCTCATTACTGTGATATTTTACTGTACTAAAGGAAGTCCTCTCCAGGGTGAGAAAGGGATAGAATAAGGGTGTATTAGTTCCCTACCGCTGCTGTAACAAAGCACCACAAACTTGGTAGCTTTAAACAGCAGACATTATTCTCTTATAGCTCTAGAGGTCAGAAGTCCAAAATCAAGGTGCTAATAGAGTTGGTCCCTTCTGGAGGCTCTGAAGGAGAATCCTTTCTATGCCTCTCTTCCAGCCTGTGGTGGCTGCTGGCAAGCCTTGGCATTCCTTGGCTCATAGAAGCATAACCCCAATCTCTGTCTTCATGTTGTTGGTTTTTCCATGTGTCTTCTCTCCTTCTCTTGTCTTAGAAAGACCTTCACATTGGATTTGGGGCCCTCTCTAATCAAAGATAATCTCCTCTCAAGATCCTTAACTTTATTACATCTGCAAAAACTGTTTTTCCAAATAAGGTCTTATTCATAGATTCTGTATCTTTTCTTTTCAATGAGGAGCAGGGGTTTGGCATCATTCAACCACCACAACATGTGAAGGAAAATCAGGTAAATTCAAACAAGAAAGCCAACAAACACCTCTACGGTTCTTTAAGAGCAGATAAAAGAGACTGGAGTTATGAACTGAGTCAAGATATTGGATTGTACTCTTAATTCTGTCTGTAGTAACTCTGGGATCTTGGGCAAGACTCTCTCCTTTGCAGGCTTGACTCTTGCATCTATAAAATGAGGGGATGGGTTAAATTAGCTCGAAAGTATGTTCCAGCTCTGATGTTCTATGATTCTACACGAACAGCCTTTCCCCTAACTAGTTCTCACATATGCTCGTGTGCACACACATGGGTACAAAGCAGACCCCACCCTCCCCCGGATCAAGCCAGACACTGTCCCAGACCCAACTGAGATTTCCACACTGAGCCTTCAACTTATCCTCTCTCATGTGGGACATCTGGAAACTGGGTTCCATTGTGTCGTGTTTGTCTCAGCTAGAGAAATAAATTCGGCAGTGCTTAGAAATACCAACCTTTTTTATTTTGAGTTTTTCCACAGTCTTCTTGGTATCTGGATTTTGGAATAATTTTCTTATCTTCCAGTTTTGTATTTCAGCCTGGGGTCTCCAGCATGCCCACTGCCCTTTCCTCTCCAGAAGTGGCCCACATCTCAGGTGGCATGTCCTGGCCTTGGCTGATGACCTAAGAAGAGAAAGAGAAAGGTTTAGAAATCCCACGGCATCATTTCTTCCTGAACTCCTGATGGTAAAATGGCCACATGTTGGAAATTACACTGCAACTGTACTCCAGAGAACCTGCACGGCATCTAATTTTGGTGGATTAACTGAGTCTTATTATTCCATATTTCTACCATTGAGGGCTGGGCAACAGAAGGGTGTCATCATGGAATCAGAATGACAAAATTGGAGAATTTGCATGTTTTTTCTATGTACAGTGTCCATACATTTTCTCAAATGTAAATTCCGCCACAGTACGGGGTCTTGTCAGGGTTGTTCCTAGCTGTCTCCTCAGTACCTTGCCCAGGGTGTGGCACATAGTAGGTCCTCATCAAATTTTTGATGGTGAATGAAGATGAATATGAATCCGATTCTTTAAGGAGGTCACATCACACGAGGCCTCATTTCGGGTCATTTTCAGTAGCCACAGATGTGAGTAGGCTAATGCTTCAGTTTCTCTGCTAAATAACTGATGAGCTAAAACTAATTAAAAGCATTAAGGGAATTCTGATCCTTATTAGCTCTGTGATCCTTCCCATGACAGGAATTAAGAAAAAAACCCTCCAACTTGCTTTGTAAATTTAGATACGTTTACACTCGTTTTTCTGTCTTTGCCTCACTTTTCTCCCTCCCCGCTACACACACACACACACACACACACACACACACGCAGAGTGAGTGGCGGGGGAGGGTCCCGTCTCTTTTTACCACCAGCCTGACACCTGCAGAAACAAACAAGGTCTTGTGCGGCCACCTAGCGGTGTCTCTTCATCCCTGCAGCTCCCCATGGCTTCTGAAGGAACTGCAGGCTCTGAGACAGACACCGCTAGGCGTGGGAGACCCAGCTGGGAGTAGGGGCCAGAGGAAAAAGGAGGGCGAGCTTAGGGCGTGTCTGGCTCTGGCTGCCACCTCACTTCCTCTGGTCAGCAGCCAGAGGCTGCGGGGTGTGGGGCCCCCCGACCGCCCCCCCCCAACCACCCGGAGGAAGTGATGTCATGGCCTTTTTCTGCAGAGATGCCTTTGACATGGAGGAAGGGGATGGGGGAGAGGAGTGAGTGCCAGGGTGGGACAGACAGTCCTTGTTTCCTAGGAAAAGTTAAGCTTTGAGAGACTCGGTTGGCAAAGATCCCTTGCCTCAATGTTGAACTCCCCACAAGAGCTCCTTTAAAGAATTGGCCCTGGGGACTGAGCAACTGGCGTGCGGAGAGGACACAGAAAAGGCTCAGAGGATGATCCGACAGTCAGCAGCTCCTGGGCAATGTGGTGTAAATAAGGAGCGTGGCACGGAATGAGGTTCCTAGGAACACTTCCGCGGGGGCCCCAACCTTTGCAGGTCCCCAAATGCAGCCTCTAGGAAGGAGCTTCCTTCCCAGTCCACACTCCATCCTGCAGGTCCCACCGTGAGTGGCACCATGCTGTGACCTCACCTTCCCTTTGCCAAGTTTATTCTTTTTACCTGAATAAGAATGCATCCCATATACACTGGCCCCCACCTCTACCCAAAGAGAGCTCTGGGTAAGTCCTTCTCATCTGCCTACAAATTCTGCCTGTACATTTCTTAGGTTTCTCTATTTAAATTAAACAGAATTTTCCCTCAAGCCTGCTGTCTGTTCTCATCCATACCCACTTCTCCTGCCTGTCTCCCCAAAGAGCAGTTTATTCTTACCCTGTTGTGACCCCATTCCCATGTGGCTTTTGTCCTAACCATTCTGTGGAAACTGCCCTTTGGAGATTGCTTGTGACTTCTGGAATTGTCAAATCCAGAGGCTTCATTAATAGTAACTTGAAGGCACTGGTGTGTAAAGATATAACTGTATTTTCCTACAACTGACCTCAGATCATTAACTCAGCCTCCAACATCTGCTTGGCAGCAGAAAAAAGTAGTCTTCCTCTGGAAGATAAACCCAGCCCATTCTATTTTAGAACAGAATTAAAAACATGGTCTCTTTTGGGTAGCTAATCAGAAGTTCCCATATTCTTTCAGTCTCTGTAGGGGCAGGGGGCATGTGTCTTGCTGGGGGTGGGTGGGCAGAGTTTATGCATCACACTGGTTTGGAGAAGAAAGCCCTGTCTGGCCCGTCATGATGTTCCGTCTACACTTGGTCCTGCTCTCCTGAGCCGGCATCAGCCTGACCTTGTCTACATCCTTATTGTCCAGGCCCTAGCTCCTTCAGGTCCTTTTGTTTGTTCAGGGCCACAGAATCTTTTGGTGGCCATGCAACCATTTCGGCTCTTTTCCCTCACAGACTTAGGTGCCTGGGGCTCTGTGCAGACACCCTAGACCAACACTTTTCAATCTTTTTTTTATCTCACGGCACACTCGAATCTATAGTTAAACTTCCATGACACATATATTGATCAAAACAAACAAACACAATATACTTGTGTTTGATATACTTACTGTGCTTTGAACTTCTTTTGAAAATAATTGAACTGATCTTTAGAATTTTTCATGGGCTGTGCAAGGTGGCTCACGCCTGTAATCCTAGCACTCTGGGACGCTAAGGCAGGTGGTTTACTTGAGCTCAGGAGTTTGAGACCAGCATGAGCAAGAGCGAGACTCCATCTCTACTAAAATTAGAAAAAATAGCTGGGCATTGGGGTGGGCACCTGTAGTCCCAGCTTCTTGGGAGGCTGAGGCAGAAGGATTGCTTGAGCCCAAGAGGTTGCTGTGAGATACTGATGACACCACCACGGCACTCTACCCAGGTGAACAGAGTGAGACTGTCTCAAAAAAAATTTTTTTTTCCCTGCAACACATACCTAAGATGTGGTATACCAGTGTGGCTTGGCATACTGGTTGAAAATCACTGCCCAGACTGTGGATACTTTGTTCTTCTAACTCCATTCCTGAATGCGGGAATTCTCCCGGGAGCTATGGTTCTCCTTAGGACATTCTGAGAGGAGAGACACACATGTCCTCTGCTACGGAGTCCCTGGTGATACACAAATTTCTTTGACCACTATAGAAAACCCATTTTACATCATGGCTGGCTATGCACAGAACACAAATGAAGCAATAGCCTCATGAAACAATATTTACCAGTACCTTGCAAAGAACTCTGGTATTTTTTATTCCATTGTACTTTAATTCTTTAATGCTTGTTCTGCCCCAATAAATCAATTTTATCATCTAAGAGTAGGTCTCAGCCCACAGTTTGAAAAGCATTTCCTTAATAGTGGATTTATTTTATTCAGGGTGTGAGCACTGGGCCCCATACCCCAAATTAGGAAATGAGTATACATTTGTTTTGTTCTTTCTCAAAATGCACGGCTTTTGCAATAGGAGAAAGTCCTGCCTTTCAAGCTGTTGTCTCTACTATGGGTTTAAAATAAATCCATTCAGACATTCAACAGATTTTTTTCTTCTCAGTCTTATCTACTCTGTCTGAGAACAATGTGTACGGAATGTGACAGAAGGATACAGCAAAAAGTAACGGGAGTGAAGAAGCACAAAAGAACTCAGTTCATTATTCCCAAACCTTATGTTTTCTATTGGTAACAGTAATAATAGCTAATTATGATTCAGTGTGTATCACATCACGGTCAGGCACTGTACGTAGCACATGTATTATTTTGGGTAATCCTTGTAACATCCCTATGATATGGTACTAACATTATTCTCAATTTACAAAAAGGAAATTAGGGCTAACCGAAATTTGACTTGCCATTCACATCTAGAGACCATTTCTCACGTCCATTCCTTCCTTGGCTCTCACTCCACCTCTATAAAATGAGGAATGGAGACTAGATTATCTTTCTGAGCTTACAGAGTGCCCAGCAACCTTGTCCAAGGCACCCCTGCTTTTTTTACTAAGTCTGAAAATTGATGGTCTTACTGCACAAGGCTAATGCTTAACCGGCACACATCCCTCCTGCCATTCTCCTCCCAGGGCTCCCTGTGGCCTAGAGCTCGAGGTCATTCATGTTCTTGTCCCCGCCTAGAAGGGACTGGGAGTTCTTCCTGGTTCTTTACAACCTGCAGGCTCACATAGGAAAGGAGTATGTTAACTTCCCTTTATCTTTTCTAAAACTCACATCTATAAAAGGGAGAAAGATGCCTCAATAATGGAAATAAAACATAATGGCAGAATATTGATTTTTCCCCTCCAGTTTGGTGAGTTCCTTCATTTATACAGCAAATATGCATGTATTTGTGGACTATGTACTAGGCATTGTTCTAGGTGCTACTGGAGATTTGGTGCTGAGTCAGACAGATCAAATTCTTGCCCTTCTGGAGTTTACACTCTGTAGAGGATGGTTTCAGGGTAGGAAAGACACCTACTGGGGCTTTTCGGCCTGTTTAAATTCATACTTCCCAGTAAGGAATACTTTCGTACATATAGCATTGTAGTACGTTCCTTCTCCTCTTTGCCCCTGCACAATAGAATCAAAGTTTTATAGAAGAACACTTGTTTTTATTACATAGAAAAACAACATAAAATTAACATTGCAATATTAATACTTGAATGAAGTATAGAAAAAATTCCAAAACAAGCAATACAAAAATAAGAATCAGGCAAGATTTTATTTAAAAAAAAAAATCAGCCCTAGGATTGTCTGCTTCTGAGTTTATTCCAAACCCGAACTCAGAAGGACAATACTCACTGTGTGTACACCCATGAGTCTGTCTCCTTCTCTCCTTTCTTTTAATGCATTTTAAAGGTTGGATTCCTGGTTCCTACAAATAGATTATTGTTAATGGTAGGAATAAAGATGCATTCTTTTTGCCTAACAATAGAAATTCTTCCTGAATCTTACTCTAAAATGATGATGCATTTAATGTCTTGTGATCATTCTTTAGTGTAAATGTGGAACTGAACTGTAACAATTCATTTGCCTCTTTGGGGCACCAACTTTATGTTAATCATTGATTCAAGGTTTTGAAAAGAAAACTGTTCTTTCATTTGAAAAATTTTCTCTAATATTTGTAATTTATCTTATAAACAATAACGATTACAAGTTTCAAACTGACTGGGGAAATGTAACAATATCCCCAGTTTTATTTCAGGCAGACTGTCTCTACCAACAATGTCCTTTGCATTATGTTGCAACAGTTTTAGGAAAAAATGTTCCTAGGTGCTAAGGTAATTGCTTTGAAGTCCTACTCGCTATGACAAAATGTCTTTGGAATCCTGGATATGTTTGACTTGCTGAATTATATTGTTATTTTCTCCCTGAAGTTACACATTTAAGTTCATTAAAAAACATCAATAACCTACATTAAATATACCAATTTAGAATCCTAAACATCATCTTTGAAAATGAGATTGCTTTCCAAATGGGATTGCTTTTCAACTAGAAAAATGTGACTGTCGTGTCTGAGTTTATTCACCCTGCTTAATACTTTCCCTTATGTTCCCTTAGGACAACTAATAAATTTCAGTATTCTTCAGCATGAGAGGATGGTTAGCTCCAATATGGACAAAACACATCAATATTTTGGCTATTTAAGGAGCTCTCCTCAATAAATTTATCAACCCTTCACCATGTTTTTCTTTTTTTACATCTCTTTCAAGACCAGGTCTCACTGTCACCAGTCTGGAGTACGGTAGCCAGATCACAGCTCACTACAGCCTTAAACTCCTGGGCTCAAATGATCCTCCTGCCTCAGCCTCCAGAGTAACTGTGGCTACACCTTTGCACCCACCTCACAATGTGTTTCAATATTTCCCTGAGATATAGCAGAATTATTTCTAAAGAAGGCACACAAAATCACTACTGATGCTGTTTTCTACACATATGGATTTTAGTAGCTTCTAGTAGTTTTTAACACTATTTTTATGGTTTTGTTGTATTTTCTAGCTATACCTGCTGGCCCCATCATTCATAATTCTATTGTTATTTTTCCAGTTTAAGAGCTATTAACCAACAGTTTTGCAAATGTATCTAATCCATTGGATGAGAGGTTAAATTTAAACACATGTACTCACTAGATAAGATGAACAACTTGCAGTATTTATGCTTTTGGGGGGGGTGCAGCTCAAGCTCTAGACTGATTTCAACCACATGAGAAGCATGGTTCTAGAACATTCTGAAATAGTACAGATTTGACTAAAAACAGTATTATCCCAAAGAAATTATAAATTTAATCAGCTAGTTTAGCATTAAAAATCATATTGGTTGCCAGGCACAGTGGCTCATGCTCGTAATCCTAGCACTCTGGGAGGCCAAGGCGGGTGGATTGCCTGAGCTCACAGGTTTGAGATGAACCTGAGCAAGAGTGAGACCCTGTCTCTCAAAAATAGCCAGATGTTAGGTGGTGCCTGTGGCCCAGTGAGTAGGGCGCTGGCCCCATATACTGAGGGTGGTGGATTCAAACTCAGCCCCGGCCAAATTGCAACAAAAAAATAGCTGGGTGTTGTGGTAGGTGCCTGTAGTCCCGGCTACTCGGGAGGCTGAGGCAAGAGAATCACCTAAGCCCAAGAGCTGGAGGTTGCTGTCAGCTGTGATGCCACAGCACTCTACCAAGGGTGACAAAGACTCTGTATCTAAAAAAAAAAAAAATCTAAGTGTTATGGTAGGTGCCTGTAGTGCCCAGCTACTTGGGAAGCTGAGGCAAGAAAATTGCTTGAGCCCAAGAGTTTAAGGTTGCTATGAGCTATGATGCCACAGCACTCTACCCAGGGTGACAATGTGAGACTTTGTCTCAAAAAAAAAATTAGTCATATCTATACGTTAGAATAATTTTTTTTTTGAGACAGAGTCTCACTATGTCACACTCAGTAGTGCTGTGACGCTACAGCAACCTCCAACTTTTGGGCTTTAGCTGTTCTCTTGCCTCAGCCTCCCAAATGGCTGGGACTACAGGTATCCAATACAAGGCCTGGCTATTTTTTTGTTGCAGTTATCATTGTTGTCTAGTTGTCCTGGGTCAGGTTTGAACCCACCACCCTCAGTGCATGTGGCCGGCACCATATCCATTGTGCTATGGGCGCTGAGCCTGAATAATTTTTCAACATCTGTGTGAGCCATTTTCTTTTTTGCCAAACCATATGCAGCTAAATCTCATTAGGATTTGGGCTTTCTCTATAGAACAAATGAGGAATTGTGCCAATAATTTTTTGTCTTTTGTTTTCATTTAAAAATGTTTGAAGGGCTTGTTGACAAGTCCAGCATGCTGGGTTTCCAAATGTCCTGCTAGTTTTGAAGGTATCCTTACCAATAAAATATTGGGGTTTGCCTTTTCATTGGATTCTACACACTGAAAACATGTTTTAAATAATCTGCCTTATAAAGCCTTGCATTCAAAAAGAAAAAAGAAAAAAGAAAAAATCTTTTTAAAATGCACCTCAACATTCTGGGTGGCCAAGGTGAATGGATTGCTTGAGCTCAGCAAAATTAGCCTGGTGTTGTGGGTGCCTATAGTCCCAGCTACTCAGGAAGCTGAGGCAGGAAGATCATGTGAGCCCAAAAGAATGAGGTTGCTGTGAGCTGTGATGATGCCACGGCACTCTATCCAGAGTGACAGAGTCACTGACTCTGTCTCAAATAAATAAAAAATAAATAAATTAAAGAAAATGCTCCTTAAATGAAGCTGAAGCTTACTAATTAGAATTGATGCATTTCCTACTATTGTCACTATTCATGCTTCTAAATATCTGG
>CAUYQV010021540.1:0-11976 GCA_963574575.1 Galagoides demidoff
CGGGCGCCTGTGGTCCCAGCTACTTGGGAGGTGGAGGCAGGAGACTCGCTTGAGCCCAGGAGTTGGAGGTTGCTATGAGCTGTGATGCCATGGCACTCTACCCAGGTGGATAGCTTGAGGCTCCGTCTCAAAAAAAAAAAAAATGTGTGGGTGATGCAGAGTGGAGATGCCACTCTGAGACTGAGTGGGCTGCGGTTACCATGGGCCAGTCATGGTGGAGCAGGGGCTGATAGAAGTGGCAGGTTGGGGCAGAGGAAGGTGCTCACTGAAAAGAACTTGCCAAAAGGGCCAGGCGCGGTGGTTCACTCCTGTAATCCTAGCACTCTGGGAGGCTGAGGCAGGTGGATAGCTTGAGCTCACAGGTTCTAGACCAGCCTGAGAAAAAAGTGAGACCCCATCTCTACTAAAAGTAGAAAAAACTGAGGCAAGAGGATCGCTTGAGCCCAAGAGCTGGAGGTTGCTGTGAGCTATGACACCATGGCACTGTACCCAGCACGACAACTTGAGACTGTCTTAAAAAAAAAAAGAAAAGAAAAAAACTTGCCAGAAATTTCCAGGCACTATATTCCTGTTTGGCCAGGAGTCATAACCTTTAGATTTATAAAATATTCAGAGAAATTCCTCGGAAAGCTAAACATAGAATTACCATATGATATAGCAATTCCATTCCTGAAAGAATATACCTGAAAGAATTGAAAACAGATGTTCAGACACTTGTCCATGAATGTTCATAGCCTGATTCTCAGTATCTAAAGGCTAGAAACAGCCCAATGTCCATCAGCAAAAGAACGAGTAAACAGAATGTGGCCCATCCACAGTGGAATGTTATTCAGCCCAAGGCATGAAGCGCTGACACCTGCTACAACGTGGATGAGCCCGAGTGAGACGCCAGATACGCGGCATAGGCTTCTATTGATAGAAAATGGATGGGAAGTGACTGTTAATGGGGACTGGGTTTCCTTTGGGGAGCTAATGAAAAATTTCTGGAATTGGATAGAGGTTGCAGAATATTGTAAATGTCCTAATTCCCCGGAATTTGGCACTTTAAAATGCTGAATTACATGTCATGTGAATTTTACCTCTATTAAAAAATGTTGATAGTACATTGCAATACCAGGTCTTTGTATCATCTAAAAGAATCTCAGCTCTTAGAATCACCAACAGAGTGGTCTCACTTGGGTGACAAGTGAACTTCTTCTAGAGACTGTTATTTCTTACACAATGGCAGGTATAAGCCCCACAAGGACATATAATAGAAAAAGGCCAAGAGAGGGTAAGGAGTTTACAGAGGTTCACACAGCAAGTGAGCTGGGTATGTTGGGTATAGTTTTGGATGGGGGCTCCTGTGCCCACTCCAGGTCCAGTCCCCTGAGCATTTCCTTTGTGGGGGTGGTCTGGTTGAGTTTGGGGCTCCCAGGTGAGCCGGACAGGCACAGACCCAGTTGTCTACCTGTTGTTGGAATGAAGTGAGTGAGGGGCACCCGCTGGCTGTTCCCACACAGGGCCCCTAAGCCCCACCACACAGAGCAGCTGGAGGGGACTCTGTAGAATGGGAAGACCTCTCAGGTCCTGATGCACCAAGGCCTTCTCTGACTTGTCTCTGGGCCTCAGTTTTTTTGTGTGTACAGTGAGGGCCTCTGAACTCAGGAAGGCCCTGGCTGTCCCTGATGTGGTCTTTGTAGCTGGGCCAGGCTGGCCAGTTATACAGGGGCGTAGGGAATCAACCTGTGATCAGGGCCCCAGCCTCAGTGATGGGAGGATGTTTCAAACCTGTGACCTTTCTGTGACAGTTACAAACTATTTCCACGTCTGTTACTCGCAGACTGCAATGAGGACTCCCAGGAGAGGTAGCAGTGGTCCTGTGCCCAAGGAATGCTGGAGCCTCCTCCTCTCCGGGCCTGTCTCATCCACTTCTCTCTGTGTCCTGGCCACTGCTGGGTCCCCAAGAGGCGATTTCTGACCCACAGGCGCCCCCTGGTGGCCACATCTCACAGCGCCCTCCCTGCCCACTTCCTGGGCTGAAAAGGTGGGTCTCCCCACCTCCCTTCCCTGCTTGTCTGCTGGAACCCCCCAGTGTGGCACTTGTTGGCAACAACCAGTGCTTGTTGGTAAGTGGAGATCATTTGTGATGGCTTCCTTCTATTTCTTCATGCATATCTGTTACGAATGTCCAATGTATTTTAATCATTCCCATTTTTTTTCTTTTTGTGTGTATTGATGTAGTTCAGTTTGGTGATGGGTTGGGATATATGGAGTGAGCTGTCACTGTCTTTTCCAGAATAAATTTTGTTTGGTCATAGTATATTATAATATTGACTTGCTGCTCCATTCTGGTTGCTAATATTTTGTTTAGAAGTTTTGCTTCTTTATTCATAATTAGATGTGCCTGTGGTTTCCTTTTTTTCCTTATCCTCTTTAACTGGCTTTGGTATTAAAGTGAAGGTGGCTTAGAAGAATGCACTGAGGAGCTCTCCATCGTTTTGATTGCCTGGAGTTGTTAAATGGCATTGGAGTTATCTGATCTTTTTTCTTTTTAAAGGCACAGGGTCTTCTATGTTGCCCACCACGGAGTGCAGCAACTATTCACAGGTGCCATTATAGCTCACTGCAGCCTGGAGCTCCTGGTCTCAAGGGATCCTTCTCCCTCAGCCTCCCAAGTATCTGGGACTACAGGTATGCCCCACCATGTCTGACCTGTTTGATTTTTAGAACATTGAATTTGGTGGAGATACAATGTCCTACTGTAAAACATACAAAAAAAAAATGTTCTTTTTAACAAAACTGTGAGGCAAACACTTGAACCACCACCATCCAGTAAAGAAATGAATTCGAACAGCATCTGAAGGCTACCATGCCTCTTTCAGGGACCAGGTAGCCTCATTCTGATTTAATTTTTATTTAGCTTTTCTTTAGACTTTGACCTTTATACTGTGAATATAGCCTAGTTTAAGCCTGCTTTTGAATTTCATTTCAAAGGAACCATACTGTGTGTTATGTCGTGTCTAAATCACTATCAGTTGAGTAGGATTTGATAAGTCATGTGGTCTTATCCTTCTTTAAGGAAAAGTTATTCTGTTATTCTGGCTCTTTGAGCTCCAACGTGAATTTTATTTTATCTTATTTCTGGAAACAGGATCTTGCTCTGTTGCCTGGGTTGGAGTGCTGTGGTGTCATCATAAGCTCTCTGCAGCCTCAGACTCCTGGGCTCAAGGGATTATCCTGTCTCAACCTCCCAACTAGCTGGGACTACAGGGATGCACCACCACAACTGGCTAATTTTTCTATTTTTTTGTAGAAATGGAGGAGGACTCACTCTTACTCACGTTGGTCTTGAACTCCTGGACTCAGGCAGTTCTCCTGCCTTGGCCTCCCAAAGTGCTAGGATTACAGGTATGAGCCACCCTGCCTGGCCTTGCTACACACATTTATTAACTTAGGATTCTGGAAGTCAGAAGGCTGAAATGGGTCTAACCAGGTTCAAATCAAGATGCTGGCAGGTCTGTGCTCCTTCTGGAGGATTTAAGGGAGAATTTTTTTCCTTTACCTTTTCCAGCTTCTAGAAGGTTCTAGAGCAGCAGTTCTCAACCTGTGGGTCGCGACCCACAGGAACTGTATTAAGGCTCGCAGCATTAGGAAGGTTGAGAACCAACCACTGTTCTAGAGGCTGCCTTCATCCTTAGTTCATGGTCCTTTCCTCCATCTTCAAAGCCAGCAACATCAAGCTGAGTGCTTTGTACCCTGTCATCTCTCTTGTTTTCCCTCTTCTAGCCAGACTTACACTCTTATGGACCATTGAGATTCTTTGTGCTACCCAGGTCATTAAGGATAATCTCCCTTGACCTGGTGCACATCTATAGTCCCAGCACTTTGAGAGGCTGAGAGGGTGATCACTTGAGCCCAGGAGGTTGAGGCTGTAGTGAGCCAGGATGATGCCACAGCACTCCAGCCTCAGCAACAGAGTAAGACCCTGTCTTAAAAAACAAAGGTCAACTAATGTACTCATAGGTTCTGGGAATTAGAATGTGGGTACCTTTGGTGGGGTGCACCATTTTGCCTTCTGCTAAGTATTTGGGTTCTTCAATACCGAGACTTTGATTCTATTGATCATGTTGTATCTCTCTCTTCACTTAGGTTTTCCCTGTGGCTCAGTAAAGATCCCACAGAGGCCTGGTGTTGGATTTTTTGTTTGATTTAATCCAAAGTACTTCCATTTTAGGACACTATTGTAAACAGTTGTAGTTTGCTTAAGCGTTGTTTCTTCTTGTTAATCATGAATGAATGTTTTATTTATATCAAATACTTCACCTACACCAACACCTATTGAAATGATCATAAATGGTTTCCTCCCTTAATATTTTTAATGTAGTGGATTAGATTGGTTTTTCCAATGTTAAATCAACTTTGCTTTCCAAGATTTAATTTAATCTAATCATAATGTTTTATCCTTTTTATATATTTCTGGCTTCTGCTCCCTCCCTCTCAGAATTTTCTCATCCATGATCACAGGCGAGATTGGACTATAGTTTTCCTGTCTCATATCCCTTCCAGAATAACCTTGGTGTCATAAAGTATGTTAGAGAATATTTCCTATTTTTATATTCTATACTCTGGAAGAGTTTGTAAATTTTTTTTCTTGGGATGTTTGGTAGAAATTTACCAGTAAAGCCATCCAGGCTTTTAATTCTGACTAGTTATATTTCTTTAGTGGTTACAATATTATTCAGATTTTTAATTTCTTTTTTAGCCAGTGTTTCCTGTCTCATAATTTATCCAAGTTATCTAAATTTTTGTTTATTGGTTTGTTTGTTTTTCAAACAGAGTCTCACTCTGTTGCCCTGGGTAAAGTGCTGTGGCTCACAGCAACCTCAAACTCTTGGGCTCAAGGGTTCCTCTTGTCTCAGCCACCTGAGTAGCTGGGACTATAGGCACCTGCCACAACGCCTGGCTAATTTTTCTATTTTTAGTAGAGATGGGGGTTTTTCTCTTGCTCAAGCTGGTCTCAAGCAATCCACTGCCTCAGCCTCCCAAAGTCCTAGGATTTCAGGTTATCTAAAATTTTCACATTGGCAGTATAAAGTGTTTCACGATATCCTTTTACTTGGGTCCACTAGCTCATATGGTGGCACACAAATTAGAGAAAGACCCTCCTCTTGGTGATGAAACTGCGGGCCAGGGTACACAGTTTATTGGGCAGAGTAGGGCAAGTGATTGCCTTACAACCCTAGGTATCCGTCCTGTTCTAATCATTTTAATGACTTTAAATCTATAGTGGTATTTTCCCCCCAATTCCTATGATATCTTTTTGTAATTTTTTTTCATCTTGATCAATTTCTCTAGCAGTTTTTCCAGTTTCACTCATGTTTTAAAATAAACAGCCTCTGAGTTTTTTGATTCTCATCTTTGAATGATTTTTATTTTCTTCATATCTGTTCCCTATTATTTCCTTCTTTCTGTGCTCATAGGGTGCTTAGCTCATTATTTCAGCCTTTATATATATGTGTAGATACTTTGTATATTCTCATCTACATGCTCATTTATCCTTCTCACATATATACCTAAAATATGAAAGCCCAGATGCTCCTCAACTTTTTTTTTTTTTTTTTGCAGTTTTTGGCAGGGGCTGGGTTTGAACCTGCCACCTCTGTCATATGGGGCCACCCATGCTCCTCAACTTTTTAAAACCAATTTTTAAGTGCAGTTTAGATTTACAGGAAAATCAAGCAGACAGTACAGAGTGCTATGTAGCTGCCCATCCCAGGCACAGTGTCTGTCCCTTTTTACTGACATCTTGCATTAGTGCGGCACATTCGTTAGAGCTGATGAACTGATGTTGTTGATAATATTAACTAAGTCACATCAAGTCCACAGTTTGTATTGGGGTTCACTCTTCATGTTGTACAGTCTTACGGGTTTTAACAAACGTACAACTACACGTATCTGCAATTCCAGTCTCATACAGAACAGTTCTGCTGCCCTGAGACTCCTCTGTGTTCCACGTAGTCATCCCTCCCCACCCGAACCCGACAACTACGGACCTTTTTACTGTCGCCATAGTTTTGCCTTTCCAGAAGATCATAGTTGGATTTATACACGAAGTAGCCTTTTCAGATTGCCTTCTTTTGTTTAGCAATGTGTGCTTAAAGTCCCTCCATGTCTTTTCATGGCTGGATAACTCATTTCTTTTTATTGCTGAATAATGTTCCATGTGTGGATGGGCCCCAGTTTGTTTATCCATTCACCTAGGGAAGGACATCTTGGGCTAATTATGAATAGACCTGCTTTATAAACATTCATGGGCAAGTTTTTTATTTTTTTTTGAGACAGTCTCACTATGTTGCCCTTGGTAGAGTGCTGTGCCGTCACAGCTCACAGCAACCTCAAACTCTCTGGCTTAAGCGATTTTCCTCCCTCACTCGGCCACCCAAGTAGCTGGGACTATAGGTGCCTGACACAACACCTGGCTATTTTTTGTTGCAGTTGTCATTGTTGTTTAGCTGACCTGGGCCAGGTTCAAACCCGCCAGCTTTGGTGTATGTGGCTGGTGCCATAACCACTGTGCTATCTCACTGCTTTAATTTGCAGTTCACTAAAGATGTATAATGTTGAGCATCTTTTCATATCCTCATTTGCCATCTCTCATCTTTTTTGGTAAGGTGTCTATTGAGATCTGTTGTACATTTATTTATTTATTTTTATTAAATCATAAACACATAGATCATGTATACATTAATGCATTTATGGGTGTTGCCCATTTTTTAATTGAGTTGTTCATTTTCTTATTGTAGAGTTTTAGTAGTTCTTTGTATATTTGGGATTCATGTCCTTTATCAATGTATCTTTTGCAAATACTTTTTCTTCATTTTCTTGGCAGTGTCTTCTGCAGTGCAGAAGCTTTTAATCTTATTTTATTGTTTTTTAATTTCGGATTAATATAAGGGTACAAACACTTAGGTTACATAATCTGCATTTGTTAGGTAAAGCACAATTTGTGGTTGGCTTCTCAACTTTTGATGGTATTATGTATTGATAAACACATCATAAATTGAAAATATCATCTAAAATATTTCTTTTTTTTTTTTTTTTGAGACGGAGCCTCAAGCTATCCCCCTAGGTAGAGTGCCATGGCATCACAGCTCATAGCAACCTCCAACTCCTGGGCTCAAGCAAATCTCCTGCCTCCGCCTCCCAAGTAGCTGGGACCACAGGCACCCGCCACAATGCCCGGCCATTTTTTGGTTGCAGCCATCATTGTTGTTTGGTGGCCCAGGCTGGGGATTCGAACTCACCACCTTAGGTGTACGTGGCTGTCGCCTTAACTGATTGAGCCACAGGCGCTGAGCCTAAAATATTTCTTAATATACCTAGTCTACTGAATGTCATGGCTTAGCCTACCCTACCTTAAATATGTTCCAAGCACTTATATTAGCCTAGAGTTGGGTGAAATCATCTAACAAAAACCTATTTTGTAATAAAGCATTCCCTATTTCATGTAGCTTATTGAATACTGAAAACAGAATGATTATGTGGATATTCAAAGTAGTTTCTACTGAATGTACCTTATATTCTCACCATTGTAAAGTAAAAAAATCATTAAGTTAAGCCAAAATAAGTCAGAAGCCATCTGTACACATATTCCAATTTATATATAAATTTTATATAAAAATGTGCATATTTCATACCTACCTGCTATGTACATTTCTTCCCAAATGCTACTCTAGCTGTACTATGCAAGTTTTGAAATGCAGTAAGTTCATTATCTCTCAGTTCAAAATATTTTATAATTTTCTTAGAATTTCTTCTTTGATCAATGGGCTTATTTAAGAACTGGTTTCCAAACAAATGGCAGTTTGTTACAGTTTTTACATTGATTGCTAACTAAGAGATCATTTTCGGATGGCTGGAGTGGCTAATGATTGTATTTCTAGCACTTTGGGAGGCTGAGGTGGTAGGGTCACATAAGGCAAGGAGTTCAAGACCAGCCCAGGCAGTACAGCAAGACTCTTAAGGTTACAGTAATCATGCCATTGCACTTTAGCCTGGGTGACATAGTAAGACCCTGTCCCTCCACAAAAGGTAAAAGTTTTAAAAAGAGACCATTTCCTTCAGTTTTGCTTTATAACCCAGTGAGTGCTCAAAAAGAAAATGTATTCTGCAGTTATGAAATACAATGTTCTATCTACATGGATCCATTAGGTCAAGTTTATCACTCAAATATTCTATATCTTTACTGATTGTTTTTGTCTACTTGTTCTGTGAGTTGAGTTTAAACCTGTCACTATGATTGAAGATTTAACTGTTTCTCCTGGTAATTGTGTCAATTTTTGCTTTGTATATTTTTGAGGCCATGTTTTTAGGGTCACACATATTTTAAAAATTATCATCCTAATGAAGTGAATATTTTATTTATATAATGTGTCTCTATCTCTAACAATGACTTTGTCTTAAGGTATGTGTTGTCTAATGTCAATATAACCATTCCAGCTTTCTTTTGGTCACTACTTCTATGGTATATTTCCCCCATACTTTTAATCTTTCTGCTTTATTTATTTATTTGCTCTGTTGCCCAGGCTAGAGTGCAGTGGCATCGTCATAGCTCACTACAGCTTCAAACTCCTGGGCTCAGGTGATTCTCTTGCTTTAGCCTTCCAAGTAGCTGGTACTATAGGTATGTACCATTATGCGTGGTTAAGTTTTCTATTTTTTTTTTTTAGAGATGAAGTTTCACTCTTGCTTAGGCTGGTCTTGAACTCCTGGCCTCAAGCATCCTTTGCACTTTGGCCTCTCAGAGTGCTAGAAATACAAGTATGAGCTTCCAAATCCAACCCATTTTTATATTTCTGATGTTGACATTTTAAAAAGCTGTTTGGACAAATTGACATTTAGCTGGAACATTTAGTCCATTTACATTTAATATAATAACTAATATTACATTTAAATCTACCATCTTATTTTGTTCTCTGTTTTTGCTTTCTGTCTCCTCTCTT
Source organism: Galagoides demidoff (assembly GCA_963574575.1). Taxonomy (NCBI): domain Eukaryota; kingdom Metazoa; phylum Chordata; class Mammalia; order Primates; family Galagidae; genus Galagoides; species Galagoides demidoff. Next base: position 8,985 of record CAUYQV010021540.1, read on the forward strand.
GCCTCCTTTTGTGGCTTTTTAAAAAGTCCTTGTTTTCCTCTGAACATGAGGAAATTGAAATTCTACTTTTATTACTTTAGTAGCTCCCTTAAAGATTAAAATGCATACTTATCTAAATTCAGATTTAATCAATGTTCTAATATTTACTCTCTTCCCATACAGTCATGGACTTGGAACACTTTAACTCCATTCATTTATTTCCTTCCTGCAGACTTGTCTTTTCTGGTGTATATTTTAATTCTACCACTTAAAAAGCAAACTCCAGAAAAGATTGTTTATACAACCTATGTTTGTCAAGATTTTCCCATTTATTTACTCTTTCTTTGCTCATTCTTTGTTCTTCCATCTTGACCTTTCATCTGGGATCACTTTCCTTTTGCCTGAATTCAGTATATTGTTTAGAATTTTCTTTTGTGGGAGTGTACTGCTTGTAAACTTTTTCATTTATTGAAAAATTTTTGTTGGCTACGTAATTTGGGTTTGTGGTTTTCTTTCAGCATGTTGAAAATGTCATTCAATTGTTTTCTGGCTTCCTTTGAAAAGACACCTGTCTGGCTCAGTGTCAGACGTCTGAAAGAAACGTGTCTCTGGCTGCTTCAAAGATTTTTTGCCTGTTTTTTTTTTCCTTTGTAAATATTTTACTGAAGTGTAACATAGATACAGAAGGGTGAGCAAATCACCAGTGCCTGATGGATTCTCAGGAGAGCACACCCATGTAATCTGCATGTAGACCAAAAAACAACTTTATTATTTTTTAATTTCTGTTTTCTTTTTTGACACCTGGAGATTGAGAATTGTGCTTAAAAATCTTTTTTTTTTTTTGAGATGGAGCCTCAAGCTGTCCCCCTGTGTAGAGTGCCATGGCATCACAGCTCATAGCAACCTCCAACTCCTGGGCTCAAGTGAGTCTCCTGCCTCTGCCTCTCAAGTAGCTGGGACCATAGGCATCCGCCACAACGCCTGGCCATTTTTTGGTTGCAGCCATCATTGTTGTTTGGCGGACCCGGGCTGGGGATTCGAACCCTCCACCTTAGGTGTACGTGGCTGGCGCCTTAGCCAATTGAGCCACAGGCGCCGAGCCTAAAAATCTTATATTTGAAAATATTTTGTTGGTGAATTCTAACTCATTTTTCTCAAGAATCCCTTATAGAATGTGGACTCTAATAATAATCCAGAGATTACTGGAGATTTATTGGGGTCTAGTAGTTTTTTTTCTTTTTTGCTTTAAAGTCTATTCTGTCAGATAATTAATACACTTAGTTTATTTTGGCATCTTTTATTGCCTTTTTACTTCTTAACTGTGATGTGTACTTACATTTTAGGTGCTTATCTTATAAAGGGGATAAAGAAGGATTTTGGATTTCAGTTCAATCTGACAATATCTTAAACTAGTAGTCTGCTTAATTCACATTTTTTGTGATTTCTAATATCTGGCTTTTTAAAAACCATTACAGTAATGAGGATCTAAATTTATTTTTATAATCTTATTTTGTGCTTTCTGCAGCCTTGGGTAGTAGGAGTAGCCCAAAAGTCTTCACGTGGTTTTAAGTACTATTTATTATTTTAAAAAATTTTTTAATATTTATCCTATATTTATCCTGATTTTTTAAGGCTTCTTTCTCCTTTCCTTCTTCCTATTGGTTTGTAAATGGTTTTTTTTTTTTTTTTTTGAGACAGAGTCTCGCTTTTATCACCCGCTATAGCCATTCTCTTGCCTCAGCCTCTGGAGTAAGCAGGTTCTACAGGTTCCTGCCACAATGCTCAGCTATTTTTTTTTTTTTTTTTTGAGATGAGGTCTCACTCTGGCTCAGAGTGGTCTCGAACTCGTAAGCTCAGGCAGTCCATCCACTTCAGCCTCCCAGAGTGCTGGGATTACAGGCATGAGCCACTGAGTCCTGCCTATAAAAGTTTTTTTAAAACCCTTTCCCAAAACCTGGTATAAAAGTTGTACGTGAATGTGGGGACTTTTAAGGCTCCAGTCAACTATCCTTCCAAACAGGCTGAAGACTTTGAAAGGCATTAATGCCACTTAGCTCTTGTCTATAATTTCAGTTGTGACTTATGTCACTGCTCCATACGTTAGTCACGTTAGTATTGCTTTATGAGGTCAACTCTAGTTTAGATAGATCCAATGGTTTCCAAGTTCTTTCAGCATTCCTTCTCACATCTCTTTTTCTTTCTTATGTACACAAGTTCCTTCAATCAGGGTCTGCTGTTGATAAACTGTTTTTATCTTGTCCTAACTTTAATAGATAGCGAGACAGAGAATCCTAGATTACTCTTCTCTGGACAGATTGAAGCTATGCTGGACTTCTATTGTTCAAGTCATAAGCCTGCTCTCTGCCTACTTGGTTTTGGGGGGTACCTCTTCATCTCTTTGTGTTGATTTTATGATTGTCTATGATGTTCTGTGTTTGACTGTGATTTTAGTTAAGGATTTAGGTTTGTATATCATGTTTGGTACTCACTGATTTCTTGAGTCTGAGAAATTAAAGATTTTCATTAATTTTGGAAAATTCTGGCCATTATTTTTTTGTATATTGCTGCTTCCCAATTCTCATTTTGATTTGTACTAGAAACTTGTTGGCATGTTGGGCCTTCTTATTCCCTCATGTCAACACACACACACACATACACACACACACAGAGTGGTTCCTTGGAATCCTTGGGATTGGTTTCAGGACCTCCCTTGGATACAAAAATCTAAGGATGCTCATATCCCTTAAATAAAATGGCATATATTGGCTCAGCACCTGTGGCTCAATCGGCTAAGGTGCCAGCCACGTACACCTAAGGTGGCGGGTTTGAATCCCCAGCCCGGGCCCACCAAACAACAACGATGGCTGCCACCAAAAAATGGCCGGGCGTTGTGGCGGGTGCCTGTGGTCCCAGCTACTTGGGAGGCGGAGGCAGGAGACTCGCTTGAGCCCAGGAGTTGGAGGTTGCTATGAGCTGTGATGCCATGGCACTCTACCCAGGGGGATAGCTTAAG
>CAUYQV010021541.1:0-16328 GCA_963574575.1 Galagoides demidoff
ATAAAGAGAACTATGAAACTCTAAGAAAAGAAATAGCCGACAATGTTAACAAATGGAAAAACATACCATGCTCATGGCTGGGAAGAATCAACATTGTTAAAATGTCAATACGACCCAAAGCAATATAGAATTTTAATGCAATCCCCATTAAAGATCCACTGTCATACTTTCAAGATGTAGAAAAAATAATATTCATTTTATATGGAATCACAAAAACCTTGAATAGCAAAGACATTACTCAGGAACAAAAACAAAGTAGGAGGAATTATGTTACTAGACCTCAGACTATACTATAAATCGATAGTAATCAAAACAGCATGGTACTGGCACAAAAACAGAGAGGTAGATGTATGGAACAGAATAGAGAGCCACAAGATGAATCCAGCCACCTACCGTTATCTGATCTTTGACAAGCCAATTAAAAATATTGAGTGGGGAAAAGGTTCCCTATTTAACAAATGGTGCTGGGCGAACTGGATGGCGACCTGTAGAAGACTGAAAGTAGAACCACACCTTTCACCATTAACTAAGAGAGACTCTCACTGGATTAAAGATTTAAACTAAAGACATGAAACTATGAAAATACTAGAAGAAAGTGTAGGGAAAACACTTGAAGAAATTGGCTTGGGCGAAAATTTTATGAGGAGAACCCCCTCAGGTAATTGCAGCAATGTCAAAAATACCCTTTTGGGACTGGATCAAACTTAAAAGTTTCTGCACAGCCAAGAACACAGTAAATAAAGCGGGTAGACAGCGCTTAGAATGGGAGAAGATATTTTCTGGTTATGTCCCCAACAAAGGTTTAATAACCAGAATCCACAGAGAACTCAAACATATTAGCAAGAAAAAAACAAGCGATCCCATCTCAAGGTGGGCAAGGGACTTGAATAGAAATTTCTCTAAAGAAGACAGGCACAAGGCCTACAGACATATGAAAAAATGCTCTCCATCCTTAATCATCAGAGAAATGCAAATCAATACTACTTTGAGGTACCACCTAACCCTAGTAAGATTAGCCCATATCACAAAATCCCCAAACCAGAGATGTTGGCGTGAATGTGGAGAAAAGGGAACACTTCTACACTGCCGGTGGGAATGCAAATTAATTCCTTCCTTTTGGAAAGACATCTGGAGAACACTGAGAGAACTAAAAATAGACTTGCCATTTGATCCTGCAATTCCTTTATTAGGTGTATATCCAGAAGACCAAAATTCGAATTACAACAAAGATATATTTATCAGAATGTTTATTGCAGCCAAATTCATAATTGCTAGGTCATGGAAGAAGCCCAAATGCCCATCGACCCACAAATGGATCAATAAATGTGGTACATATACACCATGGCATACTATGCAGCCCTAAAGAAAGATGGAGACTTTACCTCCTTCATGTTTATATGGATGGTATTAGAAAATGTTCCTCTTAGCATAGTATCTCAAGAATGGAAGAAAAGGTATCCAATGTACACAGCCCTACTTTGAAACTAATTCATAGCTTTTATAGGAATGTCATAACCTAATTATAGCCTTAGATTATGGGAAGGGGTTGGGAGGGGGAAGTGAAGGGGTGGATGGGGGGGAGGGAGGGTGATTGGTGGGGTCACCTCTATGGTTTATCTTACAAGGGTACAAGTGAATCTTTCTAAAAGCAGAGTATGAATGAATGTTTTAACTCAGTAACTAGGAAAATGACATGAAGGTTATGTTGACCAGTTTGATGGGAGTATTTCAAAATGTATATGAAAACAGCACACTGTACCCCATGACTGCATTAATGTACACAGTTATGCTATAAGTAATAAAAAAAAGAAGAAAAAAGAAAAGAATAGAGTGACTAAGTCTTACATAAATTGGATTTAATTTTGAACAAAGTACATTACTTAAACACTAATTTTTAATTCAACTTGTTAATATATTGTTTAAGATATTGCATCCTCATTTATAAGTGAAATATATTTTTAATTTTCCCTTTATAATAATATATTTTCTCCAATTTTAATATCAGGTGTATCCAGATTAAGTAGAATGATTCTGAAGTATTTCTTCTTTTTCAATTCCTTTATTTTCAATTTTGTTTAATTCTACCCTAATTTTTGTTATTTCTTTTCTTGTGCTGGGTTTGGAGTTGGTATGTTCTTCCTTTTCCAGTTGCTTGAGCTGTCCCATTACGTTGTTGATTTCCTCTCTTTCCGTTCTCGTGAGCAAGGCTTGCAATGCTATAAATTTCCCTCTTAGGACTGTCTTTGCAGTATCCCAGAGGTTCTGGTAGCTTGTGCTTTCATTATTGTTTTGCTCCAAAAATTTGGTAATTTCTTTCTTAATCTCATCTATGACCCAGCTATCATTTAGCATATGATTATTTAGTTCCAGTGTCTTTGTGTGAGTTTGTAGATTCCTGTTGTTACTGAGTTCAACTTTTATTCCATGATGGTCTGAGATGATATAAGGAATAATTTCTATTTTTTTTAAGATTTGCTAAGGTTACCCTTGTGACCTAAGATGTAATCAATTTTGGAGGAAGGTCCATGCACTGATGAGAAGAATGTGTATTCATTCTTGTTGGGATGAAATGTTTCTGTATATGTCTGTTAAATTCAATTGTTGAATGATTAATTTTAAGTCAAAAATTTCTTTGCTTAGTCTCTTATTGAAGGATCTATCCAACACAGCCAAAGGGATGTTAAAAGCTCTGGCTATTATGGTGCTGGAGGCAATCAAGTTGCTCATTTTAGTTAGAGTCTCTCTTATAAATTGAGTATCGTTCTGCTTGGGTGCTCTGTGGCAGTCGCCATTTCTGAAATTTCAAAATATGCCCGCTTCCTGACTGGCCACCTAGCTTCGGCTGTGCTGCTCCAGATGGAACCCATATCTGACCACCAAATTCTGCTCATGTGTCCACGCTTCACCAATTTTTTTCACTCAACTCCTAGTTTCCCCATGGACTGGGAATTATAATCTTCCCCAGGGGAGGGGCTGGCTGCTGCAGCCTCCTGCCTCTTCAGCAGTGGGACAGAGACTTTTCAGGCATTCTCCATAGCTCCAGATTATGCTTTTGAGTCCAGCAATCCGCCAGTTCAGTTCGCTGCATACCCTGAACTGCCAGTTTACACCAATATTCCCTGCCAAGAATGATCTAGCCCACTCATTCTCACCTGCTATTCTGGGAGAGCTGAGCTAAACACCTATCAGCCATCATGCTCCGCCTCTTACACCCTGCTGAACTGTTGATTTCACCAATCTCAAAAAATCTTCACAGGCAGGTTTTACAGACTCTCCCTGCAATAGTTCCCATGAAGTGTGAGGTAGCCTGGAGAAGTTTTGGGTGGAGGATGGCTGTCTGCAGGTGAGTCTCAAATCGCCACACCTGGCCCGTGGGAAAAAGGTACCTGTGGCAGTCACCATTTCTGAAATTTCAAAATGTATCTGTTTCCTAACGGGAAACAGCTGCCTAGCCCCCCACCCCTACGAATGGCATCCCTTTCTCCCCACCAAATTCCACTGAGGAGTCCACAGTTGACCAAATTTTCCATGCAACACACAGTTTCCCCACAAACTGGGAATTGTAATCCTCTGTGGGGGAGGGGGTGGTTTCAGCCTCCGTTTCAGCAGTGGCACAGAAATTTCTAGCAGATTCCACAGCTCGGATTACATTTCAAGTCCAGCAATCCACCACTTTGCTGCACACCCCAAACTGCCCGTCTACACTAACATTACATGACGGGAAAGATCTAGCCCACTCATTCTCACCTGATGTTCCGGGAGAGCTGAGCTGAACATCCATCCCGTCTGCCATCATGCTCCACCTCCATCACCACTTGATCTTTGATAAGCCTATCAAAAACATTCATTGGGTAAAAGATTTCCAATTTAACAAAGGGTGCTAGATGAACTAGCTAGTGACCTGCAGAAGACTGACACTAGACCCTCAGCTTTCACCACTAACAAAAATTCATTCTGTATCAATGATTTAAACTTAAGACATGAAACTATAAAAATGCTAAAAGAGAGTGAAGGGAAAACATTTGAAGAAATTGGCCTGGGAATATATTTTAAGAGGAAGACCCCTTTGGCAATTGAAACAGCACCAAAAAATATATTACTGGGATTTTATCAAGCTAAAAAGTATCTGCATAGCCAAGATCACTGCAAACAAAGCAAACAGACAGCCTTCACAATGGCGGAAGATTTTTTTCCAGTTATGTTTCTGACAAAGATCTGAGAACTAGAATGCAGAGAACTCAAACTAATCAATAAGAAAAGAACAAACAACCTCATTTCCTTGTCAGCAAGAGACTTGAACAGAACATTCTCTAAAGATAACAGACAAATGGCCAAAAAACATATGACAAAATACTCAACATCTTTAATCATCAGAGAAATGCAAATAAAAACCACTCAAAGATATCACCTAACTCCAGTAAGATTAGCCCACATCGCAAAAAACCTAAAATTGCAAAATGTTATCATGGATGTGGAGAGAAGGGAAAACTTATGCAGTGATGATGGGATTGCAAACTAATATGGCCTTTTTAGAAAGAAGTTTGGAGAATTCTTAAGGAACTAAAAGTTGACCTACCATTGGATCCTGCAATCCCTGTACTAGGTAACTACACAGATAATCAAAAATCATTTTACAGCGAAGAAATTTGTGCAAGAATGTTTACTGCAGCCCAACTCAAAATTGCCAAGTCATAGAAACAGCACAAACGCCCATCAACCCAACAATGGATTAACAGATGTGGTATGTATATATGTAACTTGGAATACTATGCAGCCATAAAAAATGGTGGAAAATTTACAAATTTTGTGTTTACCTGGATGGAACTGAAGCATATTCTTTTTAGCAAAGTATCTCAAGAATGGGGTGGAAAAGAATGCAATGTACTCAGCACTATTATGAAACCAACATACCATCACACCTACACATTCATACAAATGATAAAACACAACTATAGTACAGAAAGAAGGATTGGAGAAGAGGGGGAGGGGACCTGAGTGGGGAGGTTTGGAGGAGGGAGAGTGAGTATCTGGAGGGACCTCACCTATTTTGCACTTTTCAATGGTACAATTCAAAACTACTAAGAGTATAGTATTAATGTCTTATTACAACAAATAAGTAAGTGAGCTGATGGCTATGTTAATCAGTTTGATTTAAGCATTCCACATTATATATCAAATCAGCCCCTTGTAACCCATACTTATATATAGTTATGAGTCAATAAAAAAAAAAGGAAAAACCGTAGGGCGTTCTGTTGAGATTCTATTAGGTCTTACTAAAATTACCCTAATTTACTATAGGCACTTGGACACCAATGTCCTGCTGATATATATCTACCAAGTGGAAGGGCTGCACAGCTATAACTTCTTCTGTAGTGATTTTCTTGCTCTAAATACTACCCAAGGCTATCAGCTTTTTATAGACCCAGTGACCAGACTAGGTAAGTATGGCTTATACTGTGCTCAAAAACCAAAGCCACCCACCAAGTATTCTTACTCACCACTGAAAGTAAGGTCCAGCAACAGTTTTGTCCATTAAAGTTGAGGCTCATGAGTGGCAAATTACTTCTTTAATAGGATGAAAGGTATGGCAGACTCAAGACTCAGCTTGGCCAGCTGCTGGATAGCTTTAATGACATCTCATTCTGTCATAGCTTTATGTTCCAAGAGTCTCAGCGCTTCATACCAGATGGAATGTCACTGTCTTCAGCCCCAAGCAGGCCAGCATACCAGTCATTTCCCTAAAGGTATAGCTTCCTGTTAGCAGACCAGCTAGTGACTTTTACCCAGGGTTCTTGGTCACTGGCAACAAGTCTTGATGAATTAAGTGGAAAGAAGAAATCATGACAAGAACTGGGGGTAGTTTGCAGAATTCCCAGGATGACTGCTGTACTACTGGTAGGACACAAATGAGATCACTTCTAGTACCTCACAAACAGTGATATTCTTGTAACTGTCAGAGAAGATGATCTACAGTCTTTTGTTCTGTTGGCTTTTATTCCAAGTCTGGGAAGGTTTCAATTGATGAAGCTTGCATCAGGTGTCTTACCTTTTCTACCGGCAAGAGATTGGTAAAGGGGTTATTTCCATTTCAGTTGCTATAGTGGCAAGTAGGTGCTACTTCCCATAAGGACTTAAATGGGAAATACTAAATCCAGACACCTGCAGAGTGCCTCAGACATCAGGTGGCCAAGGGCAGCAAGCAAGGCTAGATTTCTATGAGTTTGACCTTCCCAGGTTTGGCTCTTACTTGTTCATATAGGATTAAAGCCCTTCACGGTGTCCTATCACAGTTAAGGTAAAAGTTCAGTTTCCAAGAAGATGCTATATTACTTATTTTCCACCCTTGGGAATGCCTTCTTTCAGAGCCACCAAGGGAGCATCCTTCATGCCAAACCATAGCCTTCATATGATGAGCAGCTTAGGGGCCAGGGATGGTGGCTTATGCCTGTAATCCTAGCACTCTGGGAGACCAAGGCAGGTGGATCATTCGAGCTCAGGAGTTCGAGACCAACCTGACCCCATTTATCAAAACACCCCAGCATTGTGGCAGGTGTTTGTACAAGATCCAGCTATTTGGGAGTCTGAGGCAAGAGGATCACTTTAGCCCAATAGTTTGAGGTTTCTGTGAGCTCTTACTCCATGGCACTCTACCAAGGGTAACTAAGCAAGAGTCTCTCAGGAAAAAAAAAGGGGGGGGCGGGATGAGTAGCTTATATAGCAAGGCCTGAGCTGCAAAGACATCACCACCAGGATGCCATGGCAGCCCACGTTTCTGAGCAGAAAGGTGATAGAAAAAGATGGGAGTGGGGCATCTTTCACAACGGTAAGATGTTATTCAGGAATCCAAACTGCAGTGTTCTGCTCCTCCACATTCCGCTTTTCCTGTGACTACAGCTCTTAGTTTCCATATATATTTCTTCTTGCCACAAGCCTCACGGGGTAGTTTGTGAACAGGGGATTATGATATGTTGTTTTCTACTCTCCTGGTCTAAACTCTCCCTAGAGAGGGGGTTAATGCCTCAGCCTTTCAGCCTCTAAGGCTACATCAAGGCCTTACACCCTCCAGGCATCCCTCCCTGAATGGAGAGTGGGTGGCTCATTTAGTCCCAGCCCTAATCTGCCTGTAGCAGACATACATGTATGTAGGAGATACCTGAAAAGAAACACATTTGTAATTAGGGAATGGGGAAGGTATCAGTCTCTCATTAAAGAACATGAGAGCATGTAGCATGTAAGAGCACAAGAGAACATACATCATTGCTTGGCAGTCTCTACACCTGTGGTGTAAATAGTCACAGGATCAGTTCTATAAAGAGCCATGGGAGAAGCTAGTCAAGGCTCTTACTAGGCTCCTGCTAAGACTGACTGCTGCACCACTGAGGTGCTCCAGCATCTCTGACCTGACTGAGACAACAGGCTCTCTGAGGTCTATGGGGAGCATAGCACAAGTGAACTTGTACAGTGGTCCATGTTCTGACAGTTTCATAAGCCCTGGTCAGCGACCTAGTGTCCCAGCTCCTACACATGTGACTTTTGCTCCTTCACCTTTGCTTTGGCCCAAGTCTTCAAACTCTTCCCTTGGGAGTTCTAAAATCTACAGAGGTAAAACAGGGGTCAGAGCAGCTGATTCTGGGTAAGTACATAAGGCTCCCTACCATGGTGACATGTGTTGTGAGTCTATCCGCCACATTAGCATATGACTTGAGCATCAAGTGACATTACTGGATTCTGAGGAGACAAGGACTTCGGCTACTGGCCTGGTTACCCCAGAGAAGATGCCAAATACCCTCAGGACCTCCAATGTTAGAGAATCAGATACAGAACCCAATGTAGGTCAGGGCCTACTAGACAGGCACATGCAGAAACCTAGATTCCGATGAGGACAGGGTAGAATCTTTACCTAAGTAGGCATCCATGAGCTGGAAAGATACAAAGGTTTTAAGGTAGACATGGAAAAACTACTTGTGATAAGCAAGAATCAGAAGCTTGAAGGCTGGAGTCTTGTTTCTGCATAAGACCGTCTGTGAGACAACTGCAGATTCTCAGAGGACTTAGGAGCCAGGATACACTAGATTCCCTTCTGTAGGAGCAAGTTGAAAGCCATTCAAGGAAGGCTGGTGCTCCCAGACAAAGATGAGGAAGAGAGACTCCTGGTTCTCATGTGTTGTTTTATGCCTGCTAACATTTTCTGGCCATTTCATAGTAGTGACTGTTGTGGTATTTGTCACTTATTGGGTTCAATGTCTTGATAAGATAACCAGCCACAGGGCCACCACCAGATAAAGTCATACTTTGCTTTTCTGGAATATATACATAGACCAGGAACCTGCATCTAAGCTCTGTCATCTCCAATACATGCTCTGGTTCAAACAAAAGGAGACTTGCTTTGAAATCCTTCCACAAAGCTTCTGCAAGATTCTGCATCAAATGGTGTCTGACATATGCCAGTGTTTCATGACAGCCTAGCATGCCTACCAATCTTAGCCTATCTGTGAAGAATGTCCATGAGTTGGGGACTGTCAAGCCTGAGGCAAAAGCATCTCCCCTCTTTCACCATCCTAATCTTCAAACCTTAGGCATGCCTATTATGGAGGGTTGGTTCTCTCTATTTCTACGTTTAGCCTCCAACCTTGACAGGCTCAAGATAGGAAGGATAGTACACCCTGCATTTGAGGAGTATTTTACATGTGGCCTCAATCTTGTCTAGGATAGGGCTGAGCCAGAAATAATGGCTATCTGCTGTTAAAGACAAACACCTTCTCCAGACCCGTGCTGCTAGGATGTCACACGAATAGCCTGTGGTTCATAGCAGCACAGATCTCACTGTTGGGAAGGCAGGAAGCTAAAGATTCCAAAGTACCCGGAGAGAAAGACTTTTCCCATCGATAAAGGTATTGCCTAGGAACTTGTTCCCCTTCCCTGCACAATTATGCAGGGAAGTGTCACTGAGGACTGTCACTAATCGGGCTTGGGGACCACGAGATGTATAGATGAATCTGATTTTCCCAGATGTCTCTCCTCCCCCCCCTCTCATTTTTTTTTTATTAAATCATAGCTATGTTCATTAATGCAATCATGGGGTACAATGTGGTGTTTTCATATACAATTTGAAATATTTTCATCAAAGCAGTTAACTTAGCCTTCAGGTCATTTTCTTGGATATTGTATTAAGACGTTTATATTCTACTTTTAGAAAGATTCACTTGTTAAAGCTAGTTTCGTTTTCATTTTCATTCATGCCACAGTTCTGTCTCATGCTAGGTGAGACCTCTGATTTTTAAAGGGACCTCAAGACTTTTAACACTAGATATTTTGTACCTATTGGCCTCTTTCCCCTCCCAAGTTTATATTCTTGTGAGCAATATCCATCATTCCTAGAAATGCCACCTCGGCCCAGCCAGTCAGATCCCACAAGAACTCCCAGGGCCTACCACCTCTTCCTTCTGCCCATCACCCACATTCAGCTGATACCCGCTGCTTGGCTCATTTCTGCCTTAATACATCCTAGCACTAGGATCATAAAGCCTGCAGGTTTTAGTCTCCCTAGAACAGTCCAGGCCTCAGAATAATCTCCTGGGACATAAATCTAAAAGGCTGAAGGCCAGTCAGCTTTTGTCTGGTTATAGACATGCTTAGCATTTCTACCATTTCAGCCTCTGTTCTTTATAATACAAAGCCTCTTCTCCCTTGAGATCATGAAGACAGAGGTAAGACTTGAGCGATCCAAGAATATACAATGGGCAGAAAGACATCAGCCTGTTCTTTCCTACTTTGGCAATATGAAAGTTATACTCAGATCCCTGGCAGAGACTAGCCACCCTCCCCAGCCCTCTAAGCATCCCAGTGTTCCCAGCCAGACGATTTGAGAAACCTAGCTGCTGGGCTCTCAGGCAATAACCAGAAGGGTCACTGAAAAGACTTATGCCACTTCTTTCCTTTGGATAGATACCCATTAGTGGTATTTCTAGGTAAAATGGTAAGTCTACATTTATTTCAGTGAGAAATCTCTATAGTGTTTGCTCTCCCAGCAAGGCAATAACCTGTTTTCACTGCAAAATTGAGGAACCTCAGTCTCATTCCTCAACAGTATAGATAAGATACTAGTACATTCCACAAGAGCATGACTTGATGTCCATAGAACTAGACATTTTCAAAGAGGCCTCTAGACCATTTCAGGACAGGTGGTGCTGACAGTAAGGGGACCTCTGTGGATAAAGCCTAAGAAGCCAGAAGGGATTGCAGTAAGCAAATCTAGGCCTTAGAGGCAATAGGTAGGCCAAAGCCAGGAGCTCAGACACCAGGCCGGACAGGGCATTAGATGTGTTGGAGGATCTCAGAGCTCCTAAGGAGAAAAGTAAAGAGGTCCTTAGACATACCTTGGGGAATCACGGAGTTAGAATATAACTAGAGAAAGAGAAGATAACTGAGCCATAGGGAGAAAGTAAAAAACCTGACCATAGGACCAGAGCTCCCATCTGCAGGAAACAGGTAGTCAGGGACCTGGAGTGTACACTGGCATGGACTACTAGCACCCTGAGGCAGAATATTCAATAGAAAACTGGTGAGGCTGGGCAGGGAACTCAAGCCACAAGTGTACCTCTGAGTAAGGCTTTGCCAAATATAATAATTTTGGTGAGAATGCACATCTCTGAGTCCTTGCACTTAGAACCACAGATGCCTAAATATGCCTACTACTAGTCAAGGGGCACCCAGAACTTCAACCACCATGAAAACCCTCAGCTCTGATAATGGTGAGGCACCAATTCAAATGGGCAACAGAGCTGTTTGAGTTTCTGATTTGAACTGCCTTCATGTCAACTGATTCCACAGAACCAGTTCAACATCTGGCTAAATCCTATATGCTAGAGTCAGTCTAAAAGCAGCAACATTAACATTAAGTTACATACAGATAGTGCTGACTGAAGTGCATTTCTATAAGCTATTGTCATGACAGAATATTCAGATATTTCCCTTCAAACACTATTCTCAGGTCTGCTTTGGTATTCAGCAGATAAAAGAAATGTGAGACAATTTGACTATTAGTTCATGAATTCTATGAGAAGCCAGTGTTTTTCTGACTTTAGTTTGTAACAAAGCAGATCTAAGTCCAAACTGTCTTTCCAGAAGTTACCTAGGAGAACTTAAGAGGGAGACCCCAAGAGAAGACTACATGGTATTTCATCACGAGATAGAAGTAAAGTATGATAGACAGGCTCCTCTGGGGCCCAACAGAGGTAAGAGCAGATCCACCACAAATGGGAGGGATGCTACAGGAAATAAATGACTCATGGAGGCATTCAGCCCCTGAGAACAGCCAAGACCCTGGAGTTACAGTTCTGGGGAACAACTGAGTTTTTAATGGAAGCAGCAAAGATTCCTTGTCCCAGCTGAGACAAGGAGTCAGGCAGCAACAAGGCAATTAAGGAAGACTGCCAAGTCCATCACGACAAGCACCACTGCAGGTAATGTTAAGGGAAACTTTTATGACAAAGACTCAGATCTATGCAACACAACAGAGGTTTACTTTTCTAGCCTCATGGGAGTAAGGTGGTCTGTGCAAGTCTCTTCCTAGTGTCTGTCCAGAAATCTTGTATTTTCAGCTGTATCATCTAAGATATACAGCTTCCAGGGCACCTCTGCATGGTAGGAGAAGTGCCCATCTGTGTCTTTTGTATTTAGCAGATAAAAGAAGTGTGAGTAGAGGAAGGCACAGCTGTCTTCCTTGAGAGACAACATAAAAGCATATAGATGGTCATTAAGTATTAGTGGCAGTAAAGTACCCACTTTATAGTGTCACTGCCACTATATAGTAGACTCATAGGAAAAAGTATTACTTAGTATTACCACTGGAGGAAGGTAGCTCCTGGGAAAAGACCCTAAGGACCAAATGGTGATAAAGGTGGCCTCATACACAGTAAGTACTTCAAGTACTAGAGATACAGGCACAGGCAGGCCACAATATGGACAAACTATGTACTTAGAGCATATTTATTAATGTAGTCAGGTATAAGCGTCCATCTGTTCCAAAGCAGCTATCTTCCCCAGAATATAACCCTTAGGAATCTCAGTGAGAACATATGACAACCACTGAGGAGCTCTTTGAGGAAAAGCCACTGAGAGTCAACTAGGTCCTCATCATCAGGCCCCAGATAGCAGTCATGTAGTGCCCAGGAGTTAACTGGTGTTTTTCTATTATAGCCTAGACCTAACATATCCCCCCTTTTTTTCTTAATTAGTCAAATCATTGACTGATGGTCAGGTACATGGTCATATTGATTTCTAATTATCATAAGCTTGACAGTGCTTATTCGCTTTTTAACATAAGCAGCAAGTTGATTTAAAATGCAGGGGCCTACTGCCAGGAGGAGGAGTGGTGTGGATACATAGATTACATTTTTCTCTTTTCCCAAATTTTTAAGTTTAATTAAGACAAGTTCTGTGAGGGATTTCCTCAGGCTTCAGCCATGTGTGGACCAGCCAGTTTCCAGTGTGTGGCTGGATCAGGGCATGTTGATAGTGAAAGAGAATGAAACTATTTAGCAATTATTTACAAACATTTACAAGTTCTGGATTTCAAGGCTAAGGTTTACATAAAGAGAATATTAGTATTCTTATTTATAAATTTATTACAGTTTTTAAATAATACATAGTCTTAAGAGGTTTTATAGAATTGATAACATTTCATAGTGTAGAAATTTTCTAGTGTGGCCAATAGGCAAATTTTTTTGAGTCTTAAGGCTTTAGAGCAAATATAATTACTGTATATAATTCTATGTTCTTTGGCCAGTCTCTTAGTTTCATTTAACAGATCAGTTTAGTAAAACAGTTATGTTTCATTTTATGAGTTGACAGTATCCCAGACAAGGCTGGGATTTAATACAGGTGAGCCACAGCCTTTTTTTTCCTTTTAAATCATTTTTCCTTCTCCAATTTCTCTTTCTACTAAAGACAAATTACAGCAGAACTAACTTAGTTGCTAAAATAAACTGTATTTTCAGTATACTGGGTCTGATTATTTGCATAAAGTGCAGTAAGAATAAGCCATTTAGGCTCTTTTCTTAAAGTTGGTTCTGCTGGAACTTACTACAAGGAATTTTCAAGTTAGACTTAAGTCTTTTACAAGTGCTTTTTTTTTTCTGTGCCATTAGATGCCTGTACACATTGGGTAAATTACTTTCTTCCTGAGGTCCTGAAGCACGTTTCAATTTCTAGACCTGTCAGAAAGTGACCTTCATTACTTACTACAGATCAGGAAATGTTATTGATGGGTATCTGGCCAGTTACTCAAAGGCCTTTTTAAATCAGCCTTACAAAGTCAATCTTAATTCCTTAACACAGGCTGGACCCCTCTGGAAATGCTATTCCAGCCAAAGCCTTGGTGGAAAATAACCAGTGCTTTCATCATGTCCTATAGAGCAAAACAGATTCTTATTGAACTTTTGCAAATAACTGTATTGTCAGTAACTAAGAATACTTGCAAACAGCTTTCAAATTCTGGAGAAATCAAGGAGAGAGAAAAAACTAAATGTTTCAAATTCTGTTCATAAGTATTGACATTGCTTGAAAAGCTATAAATAGCTTAAAAGACAGAAGATGGTTTTTTTGACTTCTAGAAAACAGAACACAAAAAGAATCAGCAATATTTCAAACAAAAAGTAATAACAAATAACTCAGTTTCATGTAATTGATTTCTGTTTTGTTTGAATTAGGTTAGCAATACTTATAAACATGTTAATTTTTTTAATCAAAGTTTTAAAAGTCCGCTTTTAGTCCAAAGGTACTCAATTTACAAAGACAACAGGAATTTGAATTTGAAAGAATTTGTCAACCTCTCTTAATATTTCTTTTTCTCTTTTTTCAGAAAAACCTGGACTCATCCAGTTACAAAACAAACAAACAAATAAACAAAAAAAAAAAAACACTTTCCTTTTTTTTAGATGAATTAAAATTATTACTGACAATATGTTAGGCAAGAATAATGTCTTATATGTTAGGTCAGATCAAGGCCTTATAATGTAGGAATATATAGATAGATAGATAGATAGATAGATAATCATAATTTAGTGGTGTTAATATTTTAAAAGGACTAAATTTAGAGTTTTGACTTTGTAAGGTGCTTTAAATATTAAAGGTTTAAAATATTCCTTATGAAATCTATAACCCAATTTTAGCCCAAGAAGGGGAAAAGGCAGATGGAGGGGAGGGGAGATGGAGGAGGGTAGAGGGAGAGAAGTTGGTGGGACCACACCTACGGTGCATCTTACAAGGGTACATGTGAACTTTACTAGGTGTAGAATATAAATGTCTTAACACAATAACTAAGAATAGGCCATGAAGGCTATGTTGACCAGTTTGATGAAAGCATTTCAGATTGTAAAACTAACACATTGTACTCCATGATTGCATTAATGTACACAGCTATGTTTCAGTAAAAACATATATACATTCCTTTCAGCAACATTACAAGTTAAAAGATTCTAAAGACAATACATAGTTAACTGGAATACATGTAAATCTCTCAACAAGAAAAAAAACTTTTTTGCAGTGATTAAGTTTCTCAAACAATTGAAACAACTAAATTGCTACATTTTACAAATGAGGGACAGTTTATGGAATATAATATTCATACAGGATTTTCTCATTTAGGGCTAGATAGGGATTTTTTCCATTTTTAAGCTCAGGTGAACTTAGAAATTTGACTTTTTGTTTCTTTTTCAGAATTTATCTTTAGGCACCAATGGGCTGCACCCTACAGATCATATTCTCCAGATAAGTTCACTGTTGAATCTAGTAACCTTAGAAATACGAGACAGGTGGCAGTTTCATAATTTTTAAACATTTGGATTTAAATACCAGGCTAAAAATTAATTTTATTTTAAAGGAAACTATAGTTGCTTAAACAATAAATTTCTTGAGTTATTCCTTTTTAAAGTTTTTGTTTGTTTGTTTGTTTGTTTTTCTGGAGATATAGTTACAATAGTCTCCTACAAGCATTTCTCTAAATTACTTCAGTACAGATTCTCTGTTTTTTCTATTCTATTTCCTCAGCTAAATCACAGATAATGTCTAGCTGAGATTAAAACTGAGATACAGACAGGGTCCACTCACACAATTGTTTCATCCTCTGGGAAGGGTGGGAGGGTGCAAAAGCCCACCTATTCTTATTGTTTCAGTAGGTCTCCAAGTACTCAGATGTGCACAATTTCAATCTCCTTTTTAAACCAATTGCTGGGAGGTCTTAAAGGGACAGTTCTTTGGCACAGATTTAATGTTCAACATAATTGGGGTTTAAAAGTCTCACTGGTTTGGAGGCATAATTCTTACATCGCCCAATTGGCAGCCAGGGCTTTTTTATTAGAGAAAATATCTTTTTTTTTAATCTTCCTGTTTTTTTTTTTTTTATTAAATCACATCTGTGTACATTAATGCAACTATGGGGTACAATGTGCTAGTTTTATCTACAGTTTGAAATACTTCCATCACACTGGTTAACATAGCTTTCACCAGATTTTGTTGTTGTTGTTGTTATTGTCTTAAGTCTTTTATATTCTAGACTTAGTAGATTTAATTTGTACCCTTGTAAAATGCACTGTAGGTGTGGTCCCACCAATTATGCTTCCTTCACTCATCTCCCCCCCCCACCAGCCCCTCACACTCTCTTTCCCCTTCTCCTTGGGCTATAGTTGTGTTATAGCTTTCATATCAAAGTGTAGATGTTTATATGTTGGTTTCATAGTAGGGCTGAGTATATTGGATAATTTTTCTTCCGTTCTTGAGATACTTTGCTAAGAAAAATATGTATCATCTCCATCCATGTAAACATGAAAGAGGTAAAGTCTCCATCTTTCTTTAAGGCTGCATAATATTCCATGGTATACATATACCACAACTTATTAATCCTTTCTTGGGTCGATGGGGACTTGGGCTTCTTCCATGACTTAGCAATTATAAATTGGGCTGCAATAAACATTCTAATGCAAATTTTTTTTATAATGTGATTTTTTGGTCTTCTGGATATATACCTAGTAAAGGAATTGTAAGATCGAATGGTAGGTCTATTTTTAGATCTCTAAGTGTTCTCCAAACATCTTTCCAAAAGGAATGTATTAGTTTGCATTCCCACCAGCAGTGCAGAAGCGTTCCCTTTTCTCCACATCCACGCCAACATCTCTGGTTTGGGGATTTTGTGATGTGGGCTAATCTTACTAGAGTTAGATGATATCTCAAAGTAGTTTTGATTTGCATATCTCTGATGATTAAGTATGATGAGCATTTTTTCATATGTCTGTATGTTGTGCTTCTATCTTCTTCAGAGAAGTTTCTCTTCA
>CAUYQV010021544.1:0-25969 GCA_963574575.1 Galagoides demidoff
CCCCCTGGGTAGAGTGCCATGGCATCACAGCTCATAGCAACCTCCAACTCCTGGGCTCAAGCGAGTCTCCTGCCTCTGCCTCCCAAGTAGCTGGGACCACAGGTGCCCACCACAACGCCCAGCCATTTTTTGGTTGCAGCCATCATTGTTGTTTGGCGAGCCCGGGCTGGGGATTTGAACCCGCCACCTTAGGTGTACGTGGCTGGCGCCTTAGCCGATTGAGCCACAGGCGCCAAGCCGTAAAGCAGTTCTTTTAATGGCTTTCAAATCCTCTGACTTCATCTCCTAATGCTCCCCCCACTCCAGCCACACTTCACTCAGATCTATTCCTTACATATACCACACACACACTTCTGCCTCATGCCTTTGTACTTACTCTTCCGTGTGCCCTGAATGTAGAAGCCACATGAGGGCCTCTTTTCTGTTTTTTTATGAACATGAGGACACCATGTTTCAGCCTCATTCTATACTTTTTCTGTACTTATTCTTCTCTTTGCCTTGGAATGCCCATACCTTCACAGTTTACTATTTATATTTCTACTTGAATACCATTTGATTACCGTATCTACAGTAACCTTCTCTGGACCCTTTATCCTGCTGATTGTTTGCGTTTTAGGTCTTAATGCATAATGTTTATTATTTACCTCCTGTCAGTGCAGGTGCTTTATTTCCGTATTTCCAACATGTAGAATAGTGTGTTTAATAGGCACTAAGTATTTGTTGAGTAAATGAATGAAGTAAGCTGATGGGGAGAGAGGAGAGAGTGCCAATGAACAGTAATATGCTTTTACTGTTACTTATACATTATCCTAGCTAACATTTCATAGGGAAATTCTCTGTGTGGAAAATCTTTGGCCCATGCTTAAATTTTTACTAATACTTAAATACTTTAAGGTAAGAAGTAAATACTCCTCTAAATGAGTTAAGACCCTAAATGAAATAAAGTTATTTAATTTTTAAAATATGTATATTTTGGGAATGAAGGAATTTGAATTACGAGATAATGTTTGGAACGTGGATTATAGAGTTCAGCAGCTCCAGGTGAGATGCCATTATTATGAACATCTCAGGCAATCAAGACAGAATGAAAGACTGGCTTATCTTGGGAGGTATAGAGCAAGGACGTTCACGGAGAGGCAGATGGAGCAGAGAAAGGGACTGAGACAAATTTGAAACTACTAAAGAGTTGGCCGATAGATAGATTTACCTTTCCCTAAATCTCTACTTCCTAGTGTTGGCCTGGAAGGAAAAAGGAAAAGCTAATTTCTAAAAAAAAATCCCTTCACTGGAAATATCTTTTTCTCTATCTTTGACATGCATTCAGAAAACATTTGAATTCCTCTCATGTACCAGGCCCCAGGCCTACCTTCTGGTGCTAATAATACAAGTACAGCAGTGAATGAGGCACAGTTTCCTATTCGAATTCTCTCTCCCCTCCCCCCCCTTTCCTTATTTTGTACTTTAAATGTTAACAATTTCATTGTTTTGTAGGTGAGGAAAGAACTATGGTCTTTGTTGAAACTAAGAAAAAAGCAGATTTTATTGCAACTTTTCTTTGTCAGGAAAAAATCTCAACTACAAGTATTCACGGGTGAGTAGATTAATATGATTTCATAGTAGAATGACTTCTATTTGGCATTTTAAGACATATCAGTTTATGGGTGACACCTGTGGCTCAAGGAGTGGGGCACTGGCCCCATATACCAGAGGTGGTGGGTTCAAACCCAGCCCCAACCAAAAAACTGCAAAAAAAAAAAGAAGACACCTCAGTTTATATAACTAATATGATACAATCCTAGGATTGGGGTTCAGAATTCTCTCAAGATCTAAACTATTACTCTCCCCTCCCCAAAGAAAAAAGCAATACCTGAGAGGATCAAATGGCTTTTCTCCATGTTTATTCTTAAGTTTTAGAAGAACAAAGTGGTGGGTAGTGGCAAGATAAATGTCTGCCTTACCATGAGTAAGAACTTCTCAAGACATTTCACTTAAAGAGCATCTGATCTTTATGTCTTAAGTTTTTCCTTTGTTTACTCTTTCTGATGCTGGACTTTTTTTTATTGGAGTGCTTAAAAATGTCATATTAACACAACTCTTTGCACATTAGTGGATCTAAAAATTCTAATCATTTAGGATATAAAAGTTCTAAAATGATACTTAAAACTTTTTTGAGCAAGCATTCTGATCATGTGGTTGTATGTATTTTTGGCATGACTAGAAAGCGTAGTGATTATTAGGTAAGATCTGTCATTTGTCATCCTTGAGTTTGTATTCTGGCTGTATGCATTGGCTCTTACCTTATCTGCAGAAGGGGATAATTATTACAACTCAGTGTTATTGGGAGAATAAAATAAAATGGGGATTTGGAAGGAATTTTAAGTACGTGTTATGTGAGAAGACATTAATATTAAATGCTATTTCTACTATTATTAAAAAGAAATTTATATGTTGAACTTCACTGATTTTTCTTCAGTGATTTTCTTGAGATTGGTCCTAATACATGCTTGCTTTTCTTTCAAGTGATCGGGAACAGAGAGAGAGAGAGCAGGCTCTTGGAGATTTTCGCTGTGGAAAGTGCCCAGTTCTTGTTGCTACTTCAGTAGCTGCCAGAGGGCTGGATATTGAAAATGTTCAACATGTCATCAATTTTGATCTTCCTTCTACCATTGATGAATATGTTCATCGAATTGGGCGTACTGGTCGTTGTGGGAATACTGGCAGAGCTATTTCCTTTTTTGATCCTGAATCAGATAATCATTTAGCACAGCCTCTAGTGAAAGTACTGTCAGATGTAAGTTTTATAATTTTAAAACTGAATGGTGTTCTTATTTTATCACTGAATGTAGACATTTTATGTATATGAATATAAAAAGCAGAGTTTCTAATCTTTGAGATTTTACACTGCGTATGAAGTTTTTTGGTTTTTTTTGTTTGTTTTTAAGGCTCAGCAGGATGTTCCTGCATGGTTGGAAGAAATTGCCTTCAGTACTTACGTCCCTGGCTTCACTGGTAGTACAAGAGGAAATGTGTTTGCATCAGTTGACACTAGGAAGGTTAGTTGAGGGGCAAAGTTCAGAACTTGGCTTCCACTTATTTTTTGTAAATGTTATGCTTAATATTGTGAAGTAACTGTACTAAATAATTTAAACCATTGTCATCATGCCTAGAGGGTAGCTAATTTATTGTTTCTTTAAAATTTTACCTACTTAGGTTTTTGGTGGTTTTCTTTTTTGTGTGTGTGACAATAGTCTTTGTTTTCTGGGCTAGAGTACAGTAGTGTCATTGAGCTTACTGCAACCTCATACTCCTGGAGTTAAGGGATCCTCCTGCTTTAGCCCCCTGAGCAGCTGGACTATAGCCCTGCACTACCACACCAAGATAATTTTTCTATTTTTAGTAGTGACAGAGTCTTGCTATTGTTCAAGAGTGCTAGGATTACAGATGTGAGCCTCCAGACTGGCATGTTTTTGGTTTTAAAAGTGAGGAATTGGCTTTGAGATTTATGCTCAAACATCCTCCTTTCCCAAATTATCCTTTTTATTCTTTAATTTTAAAAATTTGACCATATTAAAAGAAAATACAATACAGGAGCTATGGGGCTGTAAGTCTTTTCTAATAACGTCAGTTTTTATAGGCAGTACCACCTTTATACAGAAACAATGAACATACTGGTTAAATATTTATGATTCTTCATCGAAGTATAGCATGTTTTTTCCTGGTTGCCAAACAAATGGCTTAAATCTTTTTCTGGAAATATTTTGCACAATTTAGACTTTTGCTTTGATAAGGGCCTTTTTTCACATGAATCAGATTTAATGAGAATGAAGTTCTGTATATAATTTGGGGAAAATATCATGGAAAGCTTGAGTCCCTGCTCTCAATATGGGCAATATAACCTTAAAGCAATCATAAAATTAAATATTTCCTTTTTTTTCTTTCTTCTTTAAAGAATTTCCAGGGCAAGAGCACTTTGAACACAGCAGGGTTTTCTTCTTCACAAGCTCCCAATCCAGTAGATGATGAGTCATGGGATTAAAGCTAGAACATCCATCACGTCTGTGGTACAGTTTCGATGCAGAGAAGAAAATAGTTTTGATTTTTGAGTTTTTAACAGAAGTATGAAACCTGACATTCTCATAGCTCCGAATGTCCTTCTGTCCACACTCCCACCCTTAAAAAAATTCTTACTGACTAGTTATGTGAGATGCTAAAAGTTACAGCATTGCAGTTACTGAACTTTAACTGGTGTTAACTGGAAACATTAAAGCATTCTAAATGTCTTATTTCTAGTGTATTATTCAGGGGTTTAGACATGATTCATGTCTAAATACTAAGTCTTAGTATAGTGCTTAAAACAAGCAATAAGATATGATACACTTTTGGTTAAAAATTGTGTCTCATATTTACTTGAGCCTTGAAAACAGTAGTGAAGTATATCACTATAATGTGATAACATGATTTTCATGAAACAGAAGACTTACTCCTCTAAAGGTGATTTTGATTTTAGATCATCAGATGGGTGATGAAAATGCTTAAATGTTTGCAACGTGAGCTCTGTACTCAATGGCATAACAAATGTTTGTTTTTATAATATATAGACCTTCCTTAAAAATAAAGGATGAAACACATTTCCCCCAAGTTTTCTAACAGCACTTTAATTTTTCTTTGTTGCATATCATAGTTCTCAACCCTTACATTTTGAAACTTTTATTGTGTCTTGTGAAACCAATGCAGTGAACAAAATGTCTTACATAAATATTAATATATTAATACACAGATGTGGTAATGAAAATCAAATTCATTTATCAACAACAATTGCTGTTCACTCTTGGCATATGTTTTGCTTCATATTTTAAGAATAAGGAAAAGAACCCTTTCTTCATTCACCATTATATATCTTGAATTTATACTGGGAATTTAAGAAGTTCTTAATAAACCATTAAGTGAATGAACCCAAACATAAAAACACAAGTAAAGCGTAAATATTGAAGACAAAAATGATCAGGGATTTTTTTTTTTTTTTTGAGACAGACTTTCCCTCTGTCTCACAGGCTAGAGTGCAGTGGCGTCATCATAGCTCATTGTAACCTCTAACTACTGGGTGTGTAATTCTCCTGCCTCACACGTCCAAAATGCTAGAATTACAGGTGTGAGCCACCACACCTGGTCAAAAATGATCAATTTTGAATGTTATTCACCTAAATGATAATGACACATTTCCAATGTATTATTATAGGAATTTAGTTAATAAATGAGTCATCACATATGAAAATGAAAGGCATATTCAACAGATAGTGTGAGGAAACTGGCTAGATGCCTATCCCATGCCATAGTCAAAATTCCATGTAAATTATAAAAAGTAAAATTATGAATATTAAACTTTTGAATTGGGAGTAAGGGATGACTTTAAGCACTAAGGACAGAAATCACAAAGAGAGGGAAACAATGAACAAATTTGATCACTAAAGGATTAGTTGCCTCTATAAGGAGTGAAAGGTAGACAAGGAAAAGTATTACTGTGACCTCAGTGGTTTATCAGTGGATGTGGATATGTATAGGAATACCAATAAAAGATATACACAATAGACACAAAGAATACATAAACACAACTCAAAAAAGAAAGTTCAACAAATAAAAATAAGGGAATTACTTCACTTCTGAGAAGGGTTAAATGAATGAAAGTGTTTACACTGTTATTTGTAATATTTGTGTGTCTTAGTTTGTTTATGAAGAACACTTATAGGCCATTCTTTTTTTTTAAATTAAATCATAGTTGTGGACATTAATACAGTCATGGGGTACAGTGTGCTGGTTTTATATATAATTTGAAATATTTTCATCAAACAGGTTAATATAGCCTTCACAGCATTTTCTTAGTTATTGTGTTTAGACATTTATGTTCTACACCTAGTAAATTTCACATGTATCCTTATAAGATCCACCATAGGTATAGTCCCACCAATTATCCTCCCTCCACCCATCCTCCCCTTCCCCCCCACCTTCTCCTCCCTCTTCCCTTCTTGGGCTATAATTGGATTATAGCTTTCCTAAGAAAGCTATAAATTAGTTTCATAGTAGGACTGAGTACATTGGATACTTTTTCTTCCATTCTTGAGATACTTTGCTAAGAAGAATATGTTCCAGCTCCATCCATGTAAACATGTAAGAGGTAAAATCTCCATATTTCTTTAAGGCTGCATAATATTCCATGGTATACATATACCACAATTTATTAACCTATTCGTGGGTCACTGGGCACTTGGACTTCTTCCACGACTTAGCAATTATGAATTGGGCTGCAATAAACATTCTAGTACAAGTATCTTTGTTATAATGTGATTTTTGGTCTTCTGGATAACCTAGTAGAGGAATTGTAGGATCAAATGGCAGGTCTATTTTTAGATCTCTAAGTGTTCTCCAAACATTTTTCCAAAAGGAACGTATTAGTTTGCATTCCCACCAGCAATGTAGAAGTGTTCCCTTTTCTCCACATCCTACACCAACATCTCTGGTTTTGGGATTTTGTAATGTGGGCTAATCTTAGTGGAGTTAGATGATATCTCATAGTAGTTTTTATTTGCATTTCTCTGATGATTAAGGATGATGAGCATTTTTTCATGTGTTTGTAGGCTGTGTATCTATCTTCAGAGAACTTTCTCTTCAAGTCCCTTTCCCACCCATATAGGCCATTCTTATCTCCTATTTCTCACTTCCTCAGAAACCTCTTAGACATAACTGTTCCTGATTGTTTTTTTCCTTTTTTTCATTGTCCCTCTGTCACCAAGGGTAGGAGTGCAGGGATGTCATCATAGCTCACCGCAACCCTCCCTAGTAGCTGGGACTACAGGTGTGGGCCACCATGCCTGGCTAGTTTTTTCTATTTTTGGTAGAGAGAGATCTGGCTCTTTCTCAGGCTGGTCTCAAACTTCTGAACTAAAGTGATCCTCCCACATTGGCCTCCCAGAGTCCTAGAATAATAGATGGGAGCCACTGTGCCCAGCCCCTGATTGCTTGATTTGTAAAATTACCATGAGGACACTACTGAATAAAATACAACAAAAAGGAAAAGAAATCACCCATAATCCTACAACCATTACAGACCAAGTGTAAATATCCCTATGTTCAATTACTTTGGTCAACTTTAGGTACAGGTTTGGATAATTTCTTTAAGATTATAAAGCACAAGAACAGTGACGTAGACTAATGGGTCAGAACAGAAAAACCAGACATAAAACCATCCCCATATTCCATCTGATCTGAGACAAAGCAGACAATAACATGCACAGGTAAAAACCCTGCTCAATTGATTCTCACTGGATAAAAGTTCAAAATTTAAGACATGGAACTATAAAAATACTAGAAGAGAGTGCAGGGAAAACACTTGAAGAAATTTGCCTGGGGGAATATTTTAGGAGGATTCCTCTGGCAATTGAAGCAACACCAAAAATATATTACTCGGTTCTGATCAAACTAACAAAACTAATCAATAAGAGAAAACCCCATTTCTTATGTGGGCAAGAGGCTTGAATGGAAACTTCTCTGAAGATGACAAGCAAATGGCCAACAAACACATGAAAAAATGCTTATCTTTTATCATAAGAGAAATGCAAATCAAAACCACTTTGAGATATCATCTAACTCCAGTAAGATCAGCCCACATCACAAAATCCCCAAACTACAGATGCTGGTGTGGATGTGGAGAGAAGGGAACACTTATACACTGCTGATCTGATTGCAAATTAATATGGTCTTTTTGTAAAGAAGTTTGGAGAATTCTCAAGGAACTAGAAGTAGTCGTAATGTTGGATCCTGTAATTCCTCTACTAGGTATCCACCCAGACGATCAAAAATCATTTTACAACAAAGACATTTGCATGAGAATGTTTATTGCAGCCCAGTTCATAATTGGCAAGTCATGAAAGCAGCCCAAATGCCCATCGACCCATGAATAGATTAAAAAATTGTGATATGTGTGTGTGTATATATGTAATATATACACACACACATATACATACCATGGAATACTATGCAGCCGTTAAAAGGATGGAGACTTTACATCTTTTATGTTTACCTAGATGGAATTGAAACATATTCTTTTTAGTAGAGTATCTCGAGAATTGGGAGAAAAGGACCCAATGTACTCAATACTTTTATGAAACCAATATATAATCATCTACAGATTCATATGAATGATAAAATACAATTATAGTCCAGAAAGAAGAAGGGAAGAGGAGAGAGAGTATTTGGTGGGACCTCACCTATTGTACACAATGCAATGGTACATTTCAAATCTATTAAGAGTATAAATAACCACAACATGGCTTGGCACCCCTAGCATAGTGGTTACGGTGCCAGCCACCTACAACGAGGCTGCTGGGTTCAAATCCAGCCCGGGCCAGCTGAACAACAAAACAGCCAGGTGTTGTGGCAGGCGCCTGTAGTCCCAGCCACTTGGAAGGCTGAGGCAAGAGAATTGCTTGGGCCTAGGAGTCTGAGGTTGCTGAAAAGTATAAATGACCATAACAAATAAGTGAAGTGATGGTTATATTAATCAGTTTGATGTAACCATTCCACATTGTATATCAAATTAGCACACTGTAGCCCATAAATTTGCACAGTTTTCATTTAAAAAAGAATCCCTACTTAGTAAGTGGTGCTAGGAAAAGTGGATAGCTACATGTAGAAAATTGAAACAGGATCTGCATCTTTGACCACTCACAAAAAGTAATTCATGTTAGATAACAGACTTAAACCTAAGGCATTAAACTGTAAGCATTCTACAAGAAAAATGTTGGAAAAACTCTTACAGATACCAGCCTAGGCAAAGAATTTATGAAGAAGATCCTAAAGGCAATCACAGATATGATAAAAATTAACAATTGGGACCTGATTAAATTAAAAGCTTCTTTACAGCTAAGGAAACAAAAGAGTGAATAGACAACCTACAGAATGAGAGAAAATATTTGTGTGCTATATACTTAATAACGAGCTGATAACCAGAATCTATAAAGAACTCAAGCAAATTGGCAAGGAAAAAAAAACCCATAAAGATGTGGGCAAAAGACATAACAGAAGCTTTTCAAAAGAAGATAGGCTAATGGCCAATAAACATGAAAAAATGCTCAATGTCTCTAATCATCAGGGAAGTGTAAAGCCAAACCACAGGTTATTACCAACTCCAATGAGAAGTTTTTTTATCAAAAGTCTCAACACAACAGATGCGGGCATGGATCAAAGAGAAAGGAACACTTTTACATACACTGTTGGTGGGACTGCAAACTAGTATAACCTCCATGGAAAATCACATGAAAATAATGAACTAAAAGTAGACCTGCTATTTGATCCAGCAATCCCACTACTAGATATTTATCCAAAGGAAAAGCCATTTTGTCAAAAATAGGTCTACTTGATTGCTTATTGTAGTACGATTCACAATCGCAAAGATGGGGAACGAACTCATGTGCCCATCATTACATGAGTGGATTAATAAAACGTGGTACATGTATACCATGGAGTACTATTCAGCCATAAACAGATGACAACTAGTACCTTTTGTAGCAACCTGGATGGAACTGGAGACCATTCTTCTCTAAGTGTCACCAGGAATGGAAAAACAAACACCATGTGTATTTACTCCTAGATTGGAACTAATCGAACAACCCATGTGCACATTTGGTAGTAAAACTCAAAGCAAGCAGTAAGAAGAGGCAGGAGGGGAGGAGTAAATTCATACATCGTGAACCATATACACTATTCACTTGAGGAGCACACTTAGAACTTCACTCAAACTATACAAAAGAATTCATGTAACCAAAACATTTGTACCACTGTAATATTCTGAAATTTAAAAAAATTTTAAAATTATCAAAGTAGCACTTTGAAAATGCTATAAGAAGCATTTATAATAGGAAGCAATATTCATCTGCCCCTCTCTTTCCAAATTGTCATCCCATATCCAACAATCAACTACCTTGAATCATTTCTTCTTGTTGCCATTATATACAGTTTCACTATCCCTTATCCAGAATTCCCAGGACCTGAAATGTTTTAGATATATGGGTTTTTTGGATTTTGGAATATTTGTATAATATATAATGAGATATCTTGGGGATGGGATCCAAGTCTATAAATAAAATTCATTCAGGCGGTGTCTGTGGCTCAAAAGGGTAGGGTGCGGGTCCCATATGCCGGAGGCAGCGGGTTCAAACCCAGCCCTGGCCAAAAAAAAAAAAAAAAGGTAAAATTCATTCAGGCTTCATACATACCTCCTATCCTAAAAGTAACTTTGTACAATATAATTTTGTGCTTGAAATAGTTTGTGTACATTGAACCATCGGAAAGCAAAGGTGTCCATATCTCAGGCACCCATGTGGACAAACTGTGGTATCATGTTGGTGTTCAAAAAGTTTTGGGATTTGGAGCATTTAGGATTTCAGGTTTGGGGATTAGGGATACTCAATCTGTATTTCTGTCTCACTAAGTTTAGACATCTATGTTGAAATCTTCATTTTATGGGTTGTATGTATAGATGCTCCTTGACTTACATCCCAACAAACCCACTGTAAATTGAAAATATATTTATGCCTTTCCCTCAGACCTGAAGAGTCTTGTGCAGTGGTTCTCAACCTTCCTAATGCCGTGGCCCTTTAATACAGTTCCTGTGGGTTGTGAACAGGGTGAGAACTGCTGGTGTAGTGGCTTTTCCTCTAATTCTGTTCAAGGTCTGCTCTCAAGAGAAGGCATAGGTTGAGATGTGACTAATAAGGCTTAACTTTTCTTCCTTGAATCCTTTGCATTTTAGTAGTGAAATGGTGAAAGATTGTGGCTTAACCTGTAGTGGGAAGCTCAAAATGTGGAATAGTAATCATCAACTATAAGTGATGGTGTTGTAGTAGGGAAGGAAGGTGAGGGGTGTACACGGTTTCACAAAGGGTGGATAATCTACTCCACCCTTTTCTGGGGGCTTGGAGTGGAGTAGAAATGGTTTTTCTGAATTCATTGTTCAGTATTCATTACATTCCTGTATAGGTCAGTAGCCTTGGTCAGAAGTTTACCCCTCCTCTGTTTCCTGTAGCATAGTTATCTCTCTGCTGGCCCCCTAATTTGGGAGAAAGCAGCTTTTCATTTTGTTTGGTATGGACTTGATAGAAATTTAAATATTTTGAAAATGAGATACACATTTAATCTTCTAAAGTGTCTATCTTCCATAGGCCCTATTAAAACTTCAGTGGCTTGCTAGTATCAATGGAAAAGAAGCTACACTGTAAAATAATTTAAAGAGGTTTATTCCAAGCCAAATTTGAAGACCATGGCAGGGAACCATGCTCAAGAAACCTTGAGCAAGTGGACTTCTGGTGGTGAGGTTAGTTTGGTATATGCATTTTAGGGAGACAGGAATTAGAGGTAAAGTCATAAATCAGTATGTGGAAGGCATACATTGGTTTGGCCTGAAAAGGTGGGACATCTCAAAGAAGAGACTTACAGGCTATAGGTGCGTTTAAAGATTGTTTAGCTGACAATGGCTGAAATAGTTAGGCTTTGTCTATTAGAGCAGGAGTCAGCAAAAAGGAACGAATGAGTTAAGAGTGTGTTAACCAGAGACAAACTACCAGACATATGCCCAGATCTAGTAGTTTGTTGTGTATCCTGAGGACCTGCAGGTGTGTCTTGGATCGCCTTAGGCCTGGTAATGCGTCAGAAAGAGCATCTCTGAGGAGGGAGGGGGGACATGAGAAGACCTGTCTGATTTCCTTTCCCATGGCTAGCAACTCAGTTTTAGGGGATCCCCTTGGCCAAGAGGGGGTCCAGCCAATCAGCCACGGGGGATGGGGGTGCTTAAGATTTGTTTTTTTTAGTTCCCATCAGTGTCTGCTTTAAGCTCATGGTGAGAACCGTGAACCTAGTACATTGTAAAAATTAGCGCAGGACAGACTCACAGGACCTGAGCCTGGGCGCCTGGCGGTTGTAAGCGGCGGGAGCCACGGTGACGCTGCCAGTAGTAGTCTTGGGAAGCAGCTTCCGCCCGCCTCCCGCGCTCGGAGCCGGGATCCCAGCGCCAGCCCTGACCCACTGGTCCTCCCCCTCTCCCCACCTAGGTGCAAGAACCTTCCCCGGCGGTGCACCAGGTAAGATGGGCGACCCGGGTTGGGCTGAGCAGCAACTAGAGTGGTTCCCCCGCGAGGTCTGCATCTGACTACGCTCAGGTGAGTGGCGCTGCGGGGTGGGACTCGGTGGGGCTTTCCTTCCGTGCTCTCTTTAGAAGAGTAGTAGTTCCTGATCTTTTTGGTCACATAAGCTACACATTCAAGTTTTACTATAACTTTTCAGAGGCTTTATTAACCTTTCTGAAATCTATTAACAGATCTACTTGAAGGTTCCAGGAACCACAGATTAAGACCTCCTGATCTAGGGCTTGAGGAATCCCATGCCAATAGAGGATGGGGGAGAACAGGGCCAGCATGTAGGGACACTGACACAGGACACTGAATGCTGAAGTGAGCAAATGACATTTGTCCCCAAGTTTGGGGGCTGACAATTCAGGTAAATTCTTTAGATGTTCACCTAATGGTTCTATTCATTGTTTTGCTGTAATTTAGGGGGTGATTATCAAATCATGAAAGTAGAGCATCTGGGATTTAGTTTTTTTGTGTGGAATTCCTTGAAGGAACTTTCTGCCTCCATCAGTTTAGTGTCCTCTGGGTTTGAAAGTCTTGTGCTTCTGTAGGTTTTTGGTTTTTTTGTTTGTTTTTTTTTTTACCATTCAGAAACATTTTTTTCTCTTTCTGAACATATGAATTTATTATCCCACAGTCTTGGGTATATATATTTTAACTTGATTTTTGTTTTAGTTTTAGGATAGGATATTGTCAACAGAAATTAAGCACTTTTACATAATTTAAAAATTTATATGTATTATTTTAACAGGAGTTCTTGTAGAATAAAGTGAGCATGACACTATAATAAATACTGGTTGAAGTAGTCTTGACAGTGGCTTTTTTTTCTACTTGTGTGGTGTCTAGTATAGCAATGATCTGCTTTAGGTCTTGGTTTGCTTCTGTGGAAAGGAAGATAATAACTTAAGCTGTTTTTTTTTTCCAGGGGGTGGGGAGCTCACATCTCCATTGGTAAAATTACATAGTCCATGTAGCTATATAAAATTTTCTTAAGAGGCAACCGTGTGCGAATGCAGGGTATTATAGCTGAATGCTGGTGCTCAGGTCTTATTCTGGTGTTGCCTTAGCTACTTTATCAATGTTAGATAGATAGTTGATTCTTTTTTTTTTTTTTTTTGAGACAGAGCCTCAAGCTTTCCCCCTGGGTAGAGTGCTATGGCATTGCAGCTCACAGCAACCTCCAAATCCTAGGCTCAACCAAGTCTCCTGCCTCCGCCTCCCAAGTAGCTGGGACCATAGGCGCCCGCCACAACGACCGGCTATTTTTTGGTTGCAGCCATCATTGTTGTTTGGCCGGCCCGGGCTGGATTCAAACCCACCAGCTTAGGTGTATGTGGCTGGCGCCTTAGCCACTTGAGCCACAGGCGCCGAGCCAAGACAGTTGATTCTTGAGAAGTCACTAACCGCATTTCCATCTGTAGTGGTTGCATTCTATTATAAATATAATTTTCCCTTGGGATATCACATGGCATGAGTAATGCTTGTTAACTCACCATTTTGGCATCTTATTATATACCTCATCTGTCAATTGTTTCCTCAATCTTAGACTGCTCCACCACTGGAGATTTATTCATGATAATCCATAGATGCTAATGAGCTAAGGATATGTTATTGCATATCCTTAGTTAAATTTTACAATGCAAAGCCTGAGAATTTCATCCTAACACATTTATTCTTCAGCTGAAGTATTTTATTGGGGGTAGCAGTCATTTGAGAAAGTGAAAAGTTTGGTGCCAATAATTTATGTCAGTTCTATAAATTCTAAAACAAAATGTTGTTGCTATGGTGCCACAAAGAAAATATTACCATTTGGAGTAGAATTTAGAAAGGATCAGTGTCAAATAAATATGGTTTATCATCGTGTGAATGATAACTCATCACTTATTTAAACTAAGTTATAACAGACTTGTAATTTTCTCTTCTGTGAAGATAGTTCATTAGGAAAATGAACCTTAATCTAATGAAATGATTTAGATTGACCAATGTTTGAATCCCATTACTAATTGTGTAATCTTTGGCAGGTTAACATTTTTAATTTGAAGTAAAGTTTACATAGAATAAAATGTGCAAGTCTTTAGGCATGTAACTTAAGTGTTTACCTACATGTATTCCTGACAACCGTCACTCAAACCAAGGTATGGAACATTTTTATCAGTTCCCTCCTGCCTTTTTCTAGTCTACTCCCTTGCCTGCAAGTAACCATTATTCTTATTTTTATCACCATAGATTAGATTTGCCCGTTCTTGAACTTCATATAAATGGAATCATAGAGTATGCCCTTTTTTGTTTCTGGCTGCTATTATTCAACATAATTTTTTCTTCTACTTGTGTGGTGCCTAGCATAGCAATAATCTACTATAGGTCTTGGTTTGCTTGTGTGAAAAGGAAGACAAGACTAATTTTTTTTTTTTTGCAGGGGTGGGGAGCGCACATCTCCATTGGTAAAATTACACAGTCCATGTAGTTATATAAAATATTCTTAAGAGGCAACCGTGTGTAAGAATGCAGGGTATCATAGCTGAATGTTGGTGCACTTATATTTTAATATTCAGGTCTTATTCATGTTTTGTGTATCAGTAGCTCTTTTTTTCTTGTGTGGTATTCTGGTCTTGGAATATACTGCAAATTGTTTTGCCATCTTGTGTTGATGGATATTTGGATTGTTTTCAGTTGTTGACTATTATGAATAAAACTGAATATTCTTCTATGAGTCTTTTGGTCAATATAAACACTGAGTTTTCTTGAGCATATACCTAGGAGTGGAATTGCTGGATAATAGAGTTTAACTTTCTTAGAAACAGCCTAAGAATTTTCCAGAATGGTTGTACCATTTAATGTAGCCACCAACATTATAAGAGTGTTCCATTTATTCTATATTCTCACTATTACTTGGTATTGCTGGTATTTTTAATTCTAGCCATTTGCTGTGGTTTTAGTTTATATCTTCCTGATAATATAGTGATGTTGGACACCTTTTAATATGCTTATTGACTCTTTCTTTCTTCACCTGTTTATATGACTGCCCAGTCACAGTCTTGCAAACACTATAGCTAAGTGTAGTAAAGAGGGGGTGGAAAAAGATGGAATCAAAGAATGGGGTCCTAACTTACTAGTCAGTGGTGATCCCAAGAATTTTGAAAATAGTGTATCTTTAGGCTAAGGTATAGTCTTTGAGGTCACTGATTATACCTTTGGGGTGACACTTACTGCTCTTACAAACCCTAAAACTTCAGTGGCTCAATACAATAAAGGTCTGTTTTTTGTTAACCTGACTCTCCTAGGGGCAGTGTTCTTGGTAGATAAACGGCCTCCTTAGCAGTTATGTAAGAATCTAGACTCCTTCCACCCTGTGGCTCTGCAGTCTTTGGCTTCCAACACCTTTTAAGCTTCTCTTCATTGTGCCAGAGAAAGGGAAAGAGGAGTAGGGGAGAGAGGAGGTGAATCTGTGGAAGATTTTAATGGGGCAGAGAAGGAAATAGCATATACATCTTTTCTGACACTCCCTTTTTGAGAACTTGGTCACATCTAATTATAAGGAAGACTGAGATGTAGAGTTATCTGTGTGCTCATAAAGCAATTTCTGCCAATACTGATTAAAGGACACTTTCTCCAGAACAGTTAATGGATTTCTGTACTAAACTGAGTCAGGACAAAAACCTCTTGATCTGCTTCAAATACCAAAGAATCTATGTAAATTATAAGAGTTCTTACATATGATATCTTTCCATTCTCTGTTTTCTGCTGCATTTTAAATATGCTGCAGGAATTGGAGAATGACCATAGCAGTGCAGATAATGATAATCTAATAAATCCATTCTATGATGGCTTAAAATGGTTGGGCAAAAATGCTTCTCCATTCATTACTATTTTCAAATCTAATATCTGGTATTTTAAAAATAAATGCAATTTAGAATAAACTAATAAAATTACTTTGTCTTTCTTTAATATTTCAGGACTAAGGACTTTAAAACTTTTAAGAAGTATTTAAGTAGTTTTTAGTGTCTTTTTAGAAAACGTCTACAAAAGACTGCCCATGGGGAAAAACAAAGCAGTTTCT
The DNA here is from genome assembly GCA_963574575.1 of Galagoides demidoff. Classification (NCBI taxonomy): domain Eukaryota; kingdom Metazoa; phylum Chordata; class Mammalia; order Primates; family Galagidae; genus Galagoides; species Galagoides demidoff. The sequence goes on from CAUYQV010021544.1 coordinate 16,231, forward strand.
TTATATCTTTGCCTTGAGCTACTAAGATACTCCCAGTGTACTGGGGTTGCCAAGTCATAATACTGTTCTCTTGTAATTATAATACTGTTCTCTCTGTTAATAAGAGAGAGATTGCCTTGAATCATTTAAATCCTGGGTTAGCAAGCAGTCTTTCTAGCTCTTAAGTGTCCAGTGTACATCATTGTTGAAGGAGGAGAAGAAGAAGAAAAAAAAGAACAGAAAGAAAGTGATCATGAGCTGAGAGGTACAGTAGAGCTTCCCCAATTTTTATGTCTTGTAATTATGTGGCCCTGTGTTGTCTGGGCTTTCTTTTGATAAATCATTTCTCTAAAGCAGTTCAGTAAAAATATATGTAATATAATGTGAGCCACATATGAAGTCAGTATATCCCAAATACTGTAATTAAACATGAAATTGATATAAGAATTATTGAGGTATTTTAAATTTTGTACTAAATCTTTGAAATCCAGTGCATATTTTATACTTCAATCTCAATTTGGGTGCTATTATTAGAAATATTTTAAATATTTAAATCTTATATAGTATATAGTTATAAAGTAGAAACACATACCTAAGTTGTTCTAAACATACTTTAAAGTTTTCCAATAGCTCAATGAAGTATTTTTGAATTTAGATTAAGTATATAAAATTAAAATTAAGCACTAGCCGCATTCTAAGTGCTTAGTAGCCACATATGGCTAGTGTCTACCATATTGACAGTACAATTCAGGAGTCTAGACTGACTTTGGACTATGAGCTCTAGGAAGAAGGGACTTTTGCCTGACATTCAGAAAGTGCTCAAAAAATGTTTGTGGGTTGAAAATATTATGAAACAATTTTAAAATGTCTACAATAGGTGGAGTTGAAAGTGAGTCTGTCTTCCCTTTTTTCATTTTCCCTCTTTTCCTTTTTCATATATTCCTCCTTTCTAACACTCCCCGTGTTATTCTAATGTGCATCCCAGCTCAAGAACCAGTAGTTGTCTTACTTCAGATAAAGATAGTGTATATAGATAGATGTATATTAACACATCTTTGTTTTCTGTTTTCTTGAAATCTGTTTTAGTTATCTGTTGCTGTGTAATAAATTATCCCAAAGCCACATGGCAGAACACAACATTTTCATTATCTCACTTTTTCTGTGAGTTAGGAAATCTGGGCCTGCCTTAGCTGGGTCTTCTGATTCTGGAGCTCTCACAGAGGCTATAATCAAAATGTTGGCTAGAATGCAGTGATCTCAGGGCTTGACTGGGAAAGGCTCTGCTTCCAAGCTCACTCAGGTTGTTGTTGGCAAGGTTAAGTTCCTTGTGGGTTACTGGTCTCAGTTTCTTGTGAGCTATTGACCAAAGACTTCCCTGAGTCCCCTGCCATATGTGCCTTTCCATAGTGCAGTTTATAATGTGGCAGCTGCTTCATCAAAGGGGACAAGCAAGAGGGCTAGAGAGTGTGAGAAAGACAAATTACAGTTTCATAACCTGATCTCAGAATTAACAGCCCATTACTTTTGCTGTTTGTTAGAAGTGAGTCACTCACTTGAAACCACACTTAAGAAAGAACATTATCTAAGAGTATGAATTGGGAGATATTTTATTATATTTTATTTTTTGAAGAGAAGAAAAGAGAAGTTTATTAATTTATTGGCAAAGGAGGAGAATGTCAGACTCCCATCTTAAAGTACCAATAACTTCCCCATAAGCAGAAATACAGAGCTTTTAAAGGGGAGATTTTCAGCTTTACACTATTGCTATTTAACTATAGTTGATAGTTCTAGTCCATCCTATCTCTAGCCAAGACAGTCTTGTGACCTTTGCCAGACAATTCCATTGAGCCATCTCCTGTGGTACAAACAACACAGGACACTTCCCTGCCCTTCTGATTTCTGGCCTCAGGCAGGGATACAGGTTTTAGTGCTTGAAAACGGTGAGGGGATTTTAAAGAGACAGAAAGCATTTTTACTCTTTTCGAGACCATTCCCTCTGTACATATTCCCCACTGTCAATTTTACCCTTCCATATTTATGGGAGGAGGGGTGATGTGTTATCAAGCTACTTGCTGCTGAATTGGGGCAGTGTTTTACATGGAAGGATTGTGCTTATTCATGTCATTGTATAGCTTTACAAAAATAAGAAAGAAGCCGATTACCAAGTGAAAATAGGGCATACGCTCCAAATACAACTGTGAAGATTGAAACGGTAAAATGGAGGAGGATACTTGATATGAGAGATTCTGCCCAACTTGGTATCTAAGACACCAGTAGGACTGTGAGTCCTTCCTGTTGCCTGCACACAATGTCTTGTACAGGTCTGCGTTAGAAAGAAACACAGGACCTCTGAGTACAGTTGCATCCTATAGGTGATCCAGCTTCTGTAAATTCAGAAATCATATACAAGAATACTTGCGTCAAACAAGATTTAGAATAGCAAACCCAGCAGCACAACAAATCAGCAGATGTGGTGATAGCCCAGGAAATTCTTACTAAGGAGTTGTCTCTTCATCCTAGAGACAGAAAAAGTAACCAATAAAAGGTTAGTGAAAATAACAGCATTTTCATTTTTCCTTCTTAAATAAATACTTTAGATCACCTAAAGCCTGGCCCATCCACTGGGGGCATGAGTCCTCTTCTTCATAGGACACTTCTTTACTCTGGTATGATGGACCCAAGGTTTTTATTCCTGACAGTTTCAATGAGGTGTGGGTTGTTAGAGGCACTTCATAAGGTACCTCCCACTTCTCTGCTTTCAGCTGAACTAGGGACCTAAAAGAGGTAAACTCATGCATAGTGCTTAGCATCTGATCCCCTCATTCAACATACTTATTTACTCCATTTTCTTCACTTATGGTTATATTATCATATTTACCTCAGGGTGCTAGAAAGGGTCTCCTACTGCTTAGGGACTTATCTTAAACTTGCTTCTAGAGACTACCCTTATCCAGAAGACAGCAGGCAGCAACACCTTATCCCACTTTAGATGAGTTTCCTGAATCAATTCCAGGATGCATGTAAGTTCCATTCTAGATGTAGGGTTTTGCTTACTTACTGTGTTACCTCTGATACAAAAGAGGGTCCTTATCACTCTGTATGGAGGAAAGGAGCCTATGAATATCTTGATGACCTGTAAGATCATTGAATCCACCTTGCCCAGGACCTTGGAGAAGTAGTTTAGCAGGTTCCTACTGGGGGTCCACTCCCAAGAAGCTCAGGAGTGACTGTAGGACATCGTGCAGCAGATCCAGATCCAGTCAGTGCTGCGATAATGTGCAGGACTGCTGGGACCTGAATTTCAAAGTGAACTGCTGCAAGGTCAATCTCCTGCATGCTACATCAGGCCTTGGTATTTATTCAGCAGAGATTGGTGGTGCCCCAGAGGTGAGCTTCTACCCATTGGACCTTGCTGTTACCTTGCCCCTTCCCTTACCCCCTGCACAGCTCATGGAGTACCATGCTTAGCTGATGCCAGGGGGCTGGGTAGTGGCAAAGGGCTTGTGTCCATGTGGCTCAGCACCAATTGAGTCTCCACTGTTAATTTCATCCAGAGGTCCTATAGGGATATTTGGATTGGAACTACTACTGAGGCAAGGTACCTTGGGAACTGTCCTTCATTGTCCTGGACTTTGGAGAAAAAAAAGGCATTTGCTCTCCTGGGGGCGTTTCTTGTTACCTGGAGCCCTTTGTTTTAAGAAGTGCTCTTTCCAATGTCCTTCCTTTTTATAGAAAGCACACTGAACATAAATTACCTTGTCCTGGCTATGGGGGCCCTCTGGCCAAATTGAGTTCCCTGCCAGGTCTTAGAAGGAGAGACTGTTCTATTCCTGAGTCATAATCCATTTGGAGTGGGACTGAAAAATTAGTTTCAGTCACCTTCCCTGACCCCTCTCATGGTGCCAGGATGGTGGTGGTGGCAATTGCCCTGGGCCAGGATCTGTGTAGCAGGAAGGCGCTGCTTCCTGGGCTGAATGTGGGTCTCTAGTAGGGACCCCATCTGTGAGAGTTCAGACATGACCTAGTCTATGGCGCCTTCCCTCAGCTACAGCAGACATTGTGGCTGCTCTTCTGGGGATCTGGTGGGTGCCCGTGCCTCCCCGCCACATCATGCGTGCGTACCGGGGTGGTTAGGGGGCATATGTTCTTTCCCTGCTCTCCTCCTTTCCCCCTCACCTCATGCCATTCAGCAGTGAGCTCTGTGTGCTGGTCTCCCCTTCCACCTGGTTCACTCCTGGGGCCTGGCCTCAGCAGGCTGTGGAGTTCTGGCAGTGGGGGAAGGAAAACTGCTTCCATTAATGTGCTCAGTGACTGCCACATTCGGGTTCCCAAAAGTGTTAGCTCCAGAGCAGTGGAGCCTACTGGTGCTTCCCTGGCTGATGGAGAGATGGTAAAGGGCTCTTGCGATTTAACTTGGTTAATTCCTCCCAATTTTATCACATAGTCTTTTGGCCTGTTTATTAATGCAATTGCATGAAAGATTGTACATATGGGATCTTGTCCCACCTGACTTTTGACAAAATAATTACTCTTGTAAGATAGTATAATAACTTACTCTTCCATTCTATAATCACTTTGCTTCATACTCCAGCATATACATTGGTTTACAATAGCACCATTCTCCTTCAGACAGAGACTTAGAGCTATAAGTTGGTCATTCAGCTGCAAGGGCTTTCAGATGGAACAGAAATGGACTCCCATGTTGAAATAAAGTCCACGAATAATAAACACAGACACTAGAGGGAATTCCCAGCACAAATGATCTCAAGTGGCAAGGCCTACCAGATGGGAACCACAAAACAAGAACCAAATTCTCTCAAGTGAGAATCAACATATCCTAATTCAAAGGGGAATGAATTCCCCAGGTCCCTTGGGAACTGCACAAATGAGCTCCAAATCCAACTAGTTCCACTCAACCTCCTGACTTCCACTTCAGACAGTGCCTTCCAAACAAATCCAAAGAGAAGGTCTGCAAACCTCCCTCAAACGAGTGGAATCAAGGGGTCTCATTGTGCACGCTGGAGAACTTACTAAAACAAATAGCCAAAGATGTCCAGACACTTCTCAGATTCATTTCCTTTCCCTCAACAAGTTGATCAGAACTGTCTCCAATTCAGAGAAGAGAGGGATGGGCATTTCTCGAGCTAATCAGGCTCTGTCAGCTGCTGGGGGTGGTCCCTCATTCTCTTATCCAAAAAGGCTATACTGCTACCCATGGGTTGACCTGGACTGCTCCCCACCTCTTCTAGCAGTTGCAGGGTTCTATTCCATCAATGGCAAATTCTGTTACTGAAAGTTCAGCACTTGTCCCCAAGGCTGCATCAGATTGAGGACAAGTGGTTTGAGAAGGAATAGCGGTTTATTAATTTGCTGGCAAATGAAGAGAATGGCAGACTCCCATCTTGAAGTATCACTGTTTTCAGAGACATTTTAGTAGTTATCTACCACACAATATAAATTGTTACATGAATGATATACTATTTAAGAGTATCAGCCTGAGCAAGAGCTAGGCTAGAAGCAGGAGGTATGGTATGAGCAGGAGGACTGCATGTGTCTAGTGGTCAAGTGCCCTCCATGTTTGAACTCACACTACAGGGGCACCTGCCAGAGGCTTACAACCAGCCCAGGAAGCAGCGTCTTCCTGCTACATAGATCCTAAAACAATTGCCACCACCACCATCCTGGCACCATGAGAGGGGTGGGGAAAGGTGATTGGAACTATTTTTTCAGTCTCACTCCAACTGGGTTATGACTCAAGAATGGGAATGGTGGCTCGGCACCTGTGGCTCAATCGGCTAAGGTGCCAGCCACGTACACCGAAGGTGGCGGGTTCGAATCCCCAGCCCAGGCCTGCCAAACAATAATGATGGCTGCAACCAAAAAATGGCCGGGCATTGTGGCGGGTGCCTGTGGTCCCAGCTCCTTGGGAGGTGGAGGCAAGAGACTCGCTTGAGCCCAGGAGTTGGAGGTTGCTATGAGCTGTGATGCCATGGCACTCTACCCAGGGGGATAGCTTGAGGCTCCGTTTCAAAAAAAAAAAAAGAATGGGAATGGTGTCTCCTAAGATACACAAGGAACTCAATTTAGCCAAATGGCACTCATGGCCTGGACAAGGCAATTTATGTTTAATCAGTGTGCTTTCTATAAAAAGGAAGGACACTGGAAAGAGCACTGCTTAAAACTGCAAAGAGCTCTAGGTAACAAGAAACCCCCAGGAGAACAAAATTTTTTTTTTTCAAAATCTAGGACTCAGGCAAGGCCCAGGGCACCCTGCCTCACTAATAGCTCCAGCTTTTTTAGAGATGGGGTCTCGATATGTTGCCCAGACTGGTCTTGAACTCCTGGACTCAAGTGTTCCTCCTGCCATGACCTTCCAAGGTTCTGGGATTACAGTCATTAGCCACCATGACCATATTCCACATCTTTTGAATGTAATAATAGTGCAGCTTTAAAAATCCATCTTGAATCTGATAGTCCTCATCTTATTAGAGTAGCTGGAAGTTTGATCTCAGTCATTACTGGACATCAGCTTTATCCTGACACATACACTCATGACTGTGTTGAGATTTGAGGGACACAAGCACCACCAAAGCTCTGGGAAGCCCTTTAGTTACTGGTTACCTGTCTACATTGCTTAGTGCTGAGATAGATGTGATGCATTCACCCTCCATGGCAATGCCTTCAGGGCTGGTAGCCTTGCTGCTACTGTGCCATACTGAGGAAGGGGGTCTTTGCCAAGGCTGAGAGATCTTGTTCCCAAGGCCTGGCCACCCTAGGTGTACCCTATAATCATACCCTTTGGGGGAAGAATGCTGAGGAGGGCACAGCCACCAGATTACTGGAACCTGCAAATCCTTGAGCTATGCCCCAGTCTGAGGTTAGATAGAGTTTTTTTTCCTTCTTACTCCCTGCTGCCCTTCTTTCCATTCCTGAGGTACCTCTTTTATTAGCCTAGGCTATCCCCAAAGACAGAAAGAATCATTGACTTTCCAGTCTGTGTACAAGCCTGAGTCAAAGAAAAAAGCTTCTTGCTTATGATAGAGAAGATTGGAAAAATAAGAGTGGAAGGTTAATTAACATCTCAAAAGTATTCTGTTGGACAAAGTGTAAAGGAGAAAATCTCTTTGACACCATTAAATATTGTTATTGCTCTAAGATATTAATAAGCTCTCTTTTAAAATTTTTCTTTCCTTGGTTATAAGATCTTCTGAGGGATTGAGTTACATTCACACCCTCCCATTTCTGCCAAACTTAAAACTTGTCAGTGAAAGTTCAAATTGTTTTTCTAAACACCCATTTTCTTTTTTTTTTTTTTTTGAGATGGAGCCTCAAGCTATCCCCCTGGGTAGAGTGCTATGGCTTCACAGCTCATAGCAACCTCCAACTCCTGGGCTCAAGCGAGTCTCCTGCCTCCGCCTCCCAAGTAGCTGGGACCACAGGCACCCGCCACAATGCCCGGCCATTTTTTCGTTGCAGCCATCATTGTTGTTTGGCGGGCCTGGGCTGGGGATTCGAACCCGCCACCTTAGGTGTACGTGGCTGGCACCTTAGCTGATTGAGCCACAGGTGCGGAGCCCAAACACCCATTTTCTATTCACTCTCAGCTTGTATTGCTTTAATTACCACTCCCCATAACTGAGATGTTTCTTCAAACAAAAGACCATAAGACCTACAGAATTTAGACTCCTTACCCTAACTCTTCACTGCCAGTTACTGACAGATTATTTTATTATTTTATTTTTGTTTTTTGAGACAGAGTCTCACTATGTCACCCTCAGTAGAGTGCCATGGCATCACAGCTCTCAGCAACCTCCAACTCTTGGGCTTAAACATTTCTCTTGCCTTAGCCTCCCAAGTACCTGGGACCACAGGTACCCACCACAATGCCTGGTTCTTTTTTGGTTACAGTTGTTGTTATTGTCTAGCTGTCCTGGGCTGGGTTCAAACCCACCACCCTTAGTGTAAGTGACTGGAACTGTAACCACTATGCCATGGGCACCAAGCCTGACAGATTCTTTTAATGAAATGGAAAGACTTCATCTTCCTGAAGAACTACCCATCATCCTTTTAGCTGCCCCTACCCCCAGTACCGTGTGATTTTGTTTTAGAAATCCAAATCTTATTGAGTGAGGATTGCAAAGAATATTTTATTGCAAAACAGGTAAATATAAGATTTTAAATCAAAATAATTACAAATTTAAAAAAGATACTTTACAGAATGAAGCATTTATGATCTAAATGGATTCAATCTTTTGTAATCAGTCAAGTGAAATAGAATTGATTTTCTTTTTTTTAACCTTTGAAACATCAAAACACTCATACTTTTGTTATACTTCTATTATATGCTAAAAAGATTCTTTTCCCATAAATGTTAGCTAGTAAGAAATTTCTTCTCCAAAAATATTTTTTGTGTTTAAAAATTGTGCACCAAGTGTTTAATAGAGCAACCCATTTAACTAAATGGTCCTAGAACCATTTAGGGGGTCATGGGTTCTCCAATTCCCTAATTCAATTGAGTTTCCAATACTTTCCAAGGGGCATACAAGGTTCACTATCAATATGTCCATTTCTAGGCAGAAAGAACTATTTCTGACAAAATGATGTGAGAGTGTAGGGGATTCCATCTGTGAATATGGAGAAAATGTGTTTGCATCCTTGTGTGCAATGACTTTGAAATATTCCCCAATAGAGCATGTGACAAAAAACACAGAAAGAGTACTCCTGGGGGCCTACCTTGCAAGAGGTGCATACCAGTGGGGAGGGGGGAATGGAGGGAGAGACTGATGTGACTGGAGGGGGAAGTCCAGGAATCACAGAAACTGTTTGACAGTGGAGGCAAAGGAATACCAACTTCAATTGCGAATTTCAGGTGTGGGTCACAAGCAGTTTAGTTGTCTTATTTTTTGTTGCCTTATTTATTTTTATCTTAAGATTTTAAAAATGAACTAAAATATATACAAGCATTAGTTTAGAAAGTAGAAAGTTCTATTAGACTTGTTAACCAAAAAAAGCTTTATCCCAGTACTTAGCTCCGTGCCCACCTGTACCACTTCAAGCATGACTCACTTCATATTTACTGAGAGAGGGAATGTCATAAGAAGATGGATTTTAGAAGAAAGTGTAGGGAAAACACTTGCAGAAATCGGCCTGGGCAAACATTTTATGAGGACACCCCGGGCAATTGAAGCAACATCAAAAATACACTATTGGGACCTGATCAAACTAAAAAGCTTCTGCACAGCTAAGAACACAGCAAGTAAGGCAAGCAGACAGCCCTCAGAATAGGAGAAGATTTTTGCAGGTTGTGTCTCTGACAAAGGTTTAATAACCAGAATCCATAGAGAACTTAAATGTATTAGCAAAAAGAAAATGAGTGATCCCATCTCAGGGTAGGCAAGGGACTTGAAGAGAACTTTCTCTGAAGAAGATCGGTGCACGGCCTACAGATATATGAAAAAATGCTCACCATCCTTAATCATCAGAGAAATGCAAATCAAAACTACTTTGAGATACCACCTCACTCCAGTGAGATTAGCCCATATCACAAAATCCCAAAACCAAAGATGCTGGCGTGGATGTGGAGAAAAGGGAACATTCATACACTGCTGGTGGGAACGTAAACTAATATGTTCCTTTTGGAAAGACATCTGGAGAACACTTAGAGAACTAAAAATAGACCTGCCATTTGACCCTGCAATTCCTTTATTAGGTATATTCCCAGATGACCAAAAATCACATTACAACAAAGACATTTGTATCA
>CAUYQV010021546.1:0-25027 GCA_963574575.1 Galagoides demidoff
ACCTCCAACTCCTGGGCGAGTCTCTTGCCTCCACCTCCTAAGTAGCTGGGACCACAGGCGCCTGCCACAATGCCCAGCCATTTTTTGGTTGCAGCCATCATTGTTGTTTGGCGGGCCCGGGCTGGGGATTCGAACCCGCCACCTTAGGTGTACGTGGCTGGCGCCTTAGCCAATTGAGCCACAGGCGCCGAGCCTACTATAAATCTTTTTATGTACACATCCTATTGGTTCTGTTTCACTGGAGAACCTGGACTAATACATCTGTTTCTTATTTGATTTACTGGGCAGTCCTCTGAAGTAAATGGCTCAGGTTCTGTCATTGCTATTTAACAGATGAAAGAAAAACAAGACCTGGAAAATGAACATAGATGTGTGAATGAACCCCCCCCCCAACATGTGCTTGCACACATATATACACACACAAATCACATGCTCGCTTCAAGACTAAGATCAGAATCCAGGTCCACTCATTCCTTTGTGCCTCTTTGCTGGGGCACCCATGGAGTGGTCATGGATGGCAAAGCTCAGTTACTTTTAAATTGTCTTTCATATCTAGAACCATTATAACAAATTCTCTTTCATGCAGAAAAATCTACCTCTGAGTAGCTGGGTATACAGTGGAGCCACTTCTGTTTGTTCTTGAAATTTCATATTGTAAATTCCAGCTATGGAAAACAATGCAACCAGGAAGACATCAAGCATAGGACATTCACACCCAGAGACAGAGAGTCCAGAGAAAGGGTAAAATTACCCTCCAGACTATTGGATACTGAGTGGGACAAGAACATCTGGCCAGTAGAAATTCTGTCTAAGTGAGGGCAAAAATGTCATTTTTTTTTTGTTGGCTGATATGAAATTCAAGGCCATGCAATGTGTTAAGATCATTACCCAGGTGAGTACTCAGCCCATTTACTTCCAGGGTTTTCTGTTTTGTGAAGTTATCCCTGCCGGACGCTTCAGAAGAAATACAGTGCTCTCTTCCACCCTGTTTCATTTTCGCAGTGTCTACAGTGGCAGGCAAGAGCCATGGTTTTGCTGTTAAATGTGGAAGATGTGTCCTGACTCTGTTTAAAGAGTATTGTTCACTGGAAATGAATGGAAGATGGTTGCAGCAATGTTTGTACATCTTCAGCTGCTCTTACCAAGCACTCAGAAGTTCAGACTTTAGCCTTCTGCTGCTGTTTATAAGCAGTGAGCGGTGGGTGGGTGGGTGGAATTATTTTTTGAGTTTCAGCAGCCTCAAGATCTCTGTCTTATCTTCTGATCCTCCTCTGTTCTCCAAACTTCTGATCCAAGCATTTTTGTGTTGAAATGTCTACAGAAAATGGATGTGGGAGTGGTACACTTGTTTGGGTAAGTTTATCCACTTGAGCCATGAATCCCCTCAGCACTCACCTACCTCTGGTTCTCCTGCAGCAGAAGAGGAAGGGTCGGGCTGCTACCGGGCTGCAAAGATGTGGCAGCAGGTGAGACTTGGTGCCTGCAAGCAACGAGCCTTTGTTTTAATGACTAAAATCTAGCAAGTTCCCATCTGGAGACAGTGAATCCAGGAAGAGGATCTTGGATTGGACAAGTGGATGAGATTCCCTTTGGCCAGAGGGACAGAAAAAAGTTATCCTTTGAATAAAAGCCTTCTCACTTCTCCCAACTGCCTAGTCCTAGAATATTATCATTTTCAAAAGGTCTAGTTTTATGGCTTCACACCATGATGAGTCCCAAAGAAGAAAAGAACATTTTTCATTCAAAAAGTGAGCCTCAATCTCACTACTTCTTCCTGAAACCAGAAGCTTTCAACCTCCCCTGGCCTCTCTCTAATGGATAATGGGTAGTTTTCCGCACTGGGGAAAGCACTGCTTTTTGTCTCTGCCGGTTGAGTAAGCTTTTGCAAGCAGAGTGGAACAAGAAAGGCTGTTTCTCCTGGAAATGGTTTCATTTCCATTATACCGACATACAAGCCTATTTTCCTAGAGTAGCTCCAACAAGCTGGACAATGAACTCTAATTGAGGAACATGCAGATTATTAAAACATTTGCATTCGGGGAAGAAATCAAGAGACCCGTTCATCTGCATTAGCCTTGGAGGTAGATATCAGGTGATGTGGACTTCAGGCCTAATTATTTGCCGAGAGGCAAGCAGACTTCACGTTGGGTGCTTTGTAGCTGTGGTCCTCTTCCTCCTACAGCCTCCCATCAGCAGTGTCAGGTGTCACTCCCCACAGGCCAGCGCCTTCGAAGGGTTCTGATACTACCTGGTCGCATTCCATCTCATCAGAGTTGTTCTCAGCAGCCAGCCAGCCCCGGTGTCATTGGTCGTGCCACAGAAAAACATAGACCTGACTGTTCAAAACACGTGGCTTTCTACTGAGCTCTTCTCTGGCAAATTCCCAGCCTGCAGAGAGGGATCTGATTGCACATTCAATGTACTTAGGCAGCATTTAGAAATACTGATTCAAATTGAAATTGCCTTAAAAAAATACAGCTATCTGGCCCCATCCTCAGACCAATGAAACAGAATCACTTTGAGATGTACCTGGACATTGGCTTTTAAAACATCTTCCTTGGCTTGGTGCCTGTGGCTCAAGTGGCTAAGGCGCCAGGCACATACACCTAAGGTGGCGGGTTCGAATCCAGCCTGGGCCCGCCAAACAACAATGACGGCTGCAACCAAAAAAAAAATAGCCAGGCATTGTGGCGGGCTCCTGTGGTCCCAGCTACTTGGGAGGCAGAGGCAGGGACTTGCTTGAGCCCAGGAGTTGGAGGTTGCTGTGAGCTATGATGCCATAGCACTCTACTCAGGGGGATAGCTTGAGACTCTGTCTCAAAAAATAAATAAAAAAAAAAAAAACATCTTCCCAGGTAGGTGCTCCTAAGAGAGGGCAGGGTTGAAAACTATTGAACTTCAGAAATGAAAGCTATTGCTTGGCTATGTTTGCGGGGATTTCTGAGTCTATGTCTCTCGCTGTAGGTGGTGCTGTGGCATCTGTAGGTAGATGTGGACCAAGAGCCAGGAGAGCATCCGTGTCCCTGAAGCTGGCTTTGCTTTTGGGAGACAGGACTAAGGCTGCCTGGCAGGTAGACACACACACGTACATGCACACACCCCTACACATGCCCACATGTACACATGTATGCACGTGCATACATAGATGCACACACACACACTCTTAAGCCTTCTTCTCAGGCCAAAAAGCCCTTGCACTGGTCACAGGTTGGGGTCACAGGGTCTCCAGTAGCTACAAAAGCTGCTGTCCCCCCCCCACCTCAAGTTCTAATCTGCTCTCTAATCTTTTCTCACTCATATTCTGGTTTCTCATTGATTAAAAAGATACTTTATTTATTTATTCATATTAAATTAAGTGGTGTTAAAACCTCTTTGATCTTATACTGCATGCATGGGGACTTTCTAAGCCCTGAAAATGCTACGTCTCTCTTTTACCAAACAAAATAAATCTTAATTTTTTGTAGTCCATGGACCAGTCTATGACAAAAAGGTTTACAAGAGACACACTTTATTTTTTTATTACTATTTTTTTGAATGAGGGTCTTGCTCTGTTGCCCAGGCTAAAGTGCAGTGGCATCATCATAGCTCACTGGCTCAACTCCTGGCACAAGTGAACTTCCTGCCTCAGCCTCCTGAATAGTTGAGACTACAGGTGTGAGCCACCTTGAAGCCACACACTTCAAAGATGAGGACAAAAAGAGGCCAAAGTAAAAGGATGCCTAGAACGCTGCTGTGGCTATCTTAAGATCAGACAAAGGCAACTTCAAGGTAAGGAGTATAAACAGAAGGGAGCCCCTAGACACTCCCTCCTCTTTCCTCACCCCTGCACAATGTTAGCACTAGGTCTTTCAGACCCTACAGCTGGGCTGCGCAATTCTGTGGGGCCAGGAATCTCAGTCAGGGCAGCACACCTGAGTAGGGATGCTCAGAGCCCTTTCTCTGGCCCTCTTAGGAGTCCCCAGAGCTCCCCCTGTACTGCCCTGCTCTGGAGCCTCCTCCCCTTCATCTTCCAGGCCTGTGGCATCATCTCATCTTGGGACTTAGTTTTTACGAAAGCATGGAAGATTCTTTTTGGTGGGCACAAATCCTTGCAGCAAGGAAGCTTGAAGTTGGACCAGCAGCTGGAAGTTGGCGTGGTTGGGGAGGAGAGAGAACCACACCCAGGTCAGTGTTTTACTGGTTGATCCCGCAATAGCACCCTGATGCCCCTCCAGGCTCTTGTCTCTGGACCACAGCTTTGAAGGTGCATGACTTTCTTACACTGTCTCGTCCCAACTTTACCCTATGTAAGGCAACCTGCATGTTTTGCAAGGTGTCCCAGTTCATTCTGAAATCTTGAACAGAACTATGGTAAGAGACATGGTTTATAGGACCAAGTCCCCGCTGGGGGTGTCTGTTAGTTACACCTTCTGTTTCTAGACCAGAAGTAGCACCTGTGTCATCTGGGAGCTTGTGAGAAATGCAGGTCTCAGCCATCCTAGACCTGTTGCATCATAACCTGCATTTTAAGAAGATCCCAGGCTGGGCGGCACCTGTGGCTCAGTGGGTAGGGCACCGGCCCCATAAACCAAGGATGGCAGTTCGAACCCAGCCCTGGCCAAACTGCAACAAAAAAATAGCCAGGCGTTGCGGCGGATGCCTGTAGTCCCAGCTACTCTGAAGGTTGAGGCAAGAGAATCTCCTAAGCCCAGGAGGTGGAGGTTGCTGTGAGCTGTGAACCCACGCACTCTACCAAGGGTGATAAAGTGTGACTCTGTCTCTAAAAAAAAAAGAAGATCCCAGGTTGTTTATGCACTAATGGAAATTCAAGCAGCAGTGTTCTAAGGGCATACACATGGCACTGATATGATAGGAATTAAATCAAAATTATTCCATATTTTAAAAATATTTTTAAAACAATATTCAAAAGTCTCAAAAATTTGCTTATTAAATTGCAATGATTAAAAATAAAAAGATTATCTCAGTATTTTTGTTAAATAAGTTCTTTTATTAGACTCTGCTGGTGGGCATGTAATTTAGTGCAATGTTTCTAAAAGGCAACTTGTTTGAAAAGGCTTAGAACAATACAAAGTTCTTCTGTTATCATTTTTTTAATTGACAGATAAAATTCTGTGTATTTGTCAATTAAAACATGATGTCTGAAGTGTAGGTATGTTGTGGAATGGTTAAATCTAGCTAATTATCAAATTCATTACTTCATGCAGTTACCATTTTGGTAAGAACACTTGTCCATTCTTTGCATTTTTCAAAAATATGTTGTCATTAATTATAATCACCAAGTTGTACAATAAATCTCTTACATTTTTTCCCTTCTAATTGTAATACTATATCCTTTGACCACCAGCTCTTCCAAGGATCAATTTCCTTTTTATGACCGATGTTAAAAAAACCATTAGTTTGTGATGTAGCTCCGAGGAGATGGTGGAGAGGATTTTCATGGCAAAGGTTTGGCTGTTTTCCAATCTTCTCTTCTTCATCACTGACAGAACCCCAGTTTTATAGGTGGGGGACAATGCGCTCAACATTTTCTGATGTTTGCAGGTGGGGGTGGCCAACGAAACACGAACAGAAGTCTCTGGGAGTCACCCCTGAGAAAATGCTTTCTGAAGAGAATCCATCCAGTGACCAGCACCTTCCTGACCTAGGACCCTGCACCCCTCTCTTGCTTTATCTTGCCTGGAACACCGATAGTGTGCTAGAAATGACCATGACCCACCAACTGATGTCAGGGCTGCCTCCTTCCAGACTTTTCATTATACAAGAAAAATAAATTCCTCATTCATTTAAGTCACTTTCAGGAGTTTGATATTGGCAGCCGAATGTAATTCCTAACTTATACACAACCTATAAGTCCAAAAATAGGGGCTTGATTAATAAATTATCATTTATCGACATAATGAAATGCTATACAGCATTAAAAAATCATGTAGAACTGGGGTTTCAAATTATTTCTAGTAGAGGACATCTCTGCCTTTCCATAAGCAGTCTCGCTAGAATTCTAGTGTAGGCAACAGTGAGAAGCAGAGCTCTTCTGGGGGAAATGAAGTGTGAGGACTTGGAATCTTATTCTCCCTGCAGAACCTACTCTCCCCTCTGTGAGGCTCTGAAACACCTCCAGAGCCTCTAGAATTTGGTAAAATTAGAGAACAGTTTGAAACCCATTGTTGTAATTATCTCTTTATGAGGAAAAAAAGCATATGAGATCAATTAGCTTACTAATTGATTATGGCGTCATCAATATTTTATAGGCAAAATATAATACTTAGTATTTATAAATGCTAATGTTCAAAGGCTTCACCAGTCTTTGGAAGAAATAAAGTCATGTTCATTGTAATTGCTCAAAGTCCCCTGGCTGGTGGCCCTCGTGTGCATAACAATGGGACTTTCTTCTTCAGTCTCCCCAGTTATCCTCAAGGGGTATTTAGGGGTGTTTCTCATGTGTCAAGAGTAGGAGCCCTCAAATTCTCTGCCTGACCCCGGCTCCCTTGGCCTGCAGAGGTGCCTGAGGGTAGACCCCACCCCTGCTCCGGTGCCCTGAGAACAGCTGCCATGCAGACAGCATGCCTGCCTGTGCTTAGCCTGCTGCAAAGGCCAGCCCTGCACACGCCTTGGTCCTGCATGGGGGCCAGCCATGCAAAAATAGCCTTGCATGGGGCTGGGCTGTGGCTGGGGGGAGGCTGGGGACCAGAGATCATGCCAACAGTCATGCTTCCTCTTTGTTTTCTAATCTTTTCTGGCTGTATCCATCCATGTGCCCAGTGTCAACCTCCCAAGCTTCTTCTACCTTTAAATAAGCTTAGGATGGGGCCCCTCTTTCCCTACCCTGAGTGTGTGTGTGTGCCTGTGTGTGTGTATTAAAGCCAGGCAAATTGGAATTTAAAATTTTAATAGTAAAGTCAGGGTGCTTAAAATGTTTCTTTTTTTTCTTGCTTAATTGTATTTCAAAAAATTCTACAATAAAGATATATTACTTGTATTTAAAAAAATTAGGATGCGCCTGAAATCTGTTCCAACTCTGATCGCTGAAAAAACTTAATTGCTCAGCACATTCAACTCTGCATTTCTTGACATCCAAGGTCAATTATTTTGCCTGTGTCGGTGTTGGAGGGCGGAGGTGGGAGTGGGGAAGGGGATACCATCAGCATTAAAAAAGCAGAACTGGTTTTAAGTGATTTCTAGTAGAGGACACTGTTCCTTTTCTGTGCCCCGTCTTTCATAGACTCCTACTATCTATATACTGTTTGTGTTTTTTTATAGCCTTTAAGTATTTTCCCAATTAATATAAGGGTACATATGATTAGGATGGATTGTTTATGTTTGTCTGGAGTTGTCCTTGAGTTCTTCACCCAGGAGGTGTGCTGGATACCCCTACATTGTATCTGTTAGGTGGGGGCTTCCTGAGACCCTTCCGCTATCTCTCTTCCCCCTTCTTGAATTTAATACTGGTTTTCCTCTTGTGTGGGTCCGTAATTGTTCATCTACTAGTTTCAAATTAGTATTGAGTACATAGGATGCTTGTTTTTCTATTCTTGAGATACTTTACTAAAGAGAATGTTCTTCAACTCCATCCAGGTAAATATAAAAGATGTAAGGCTCCCTCTTTTTACGGCCGAATAGTGTTCCACAGTGTACATACACCACGGTTTACTATGTACTGTTGACAGTTACAGAATGTGTACATGGAAGACTGAAGACAGTCTGCAGATGCATCCCAGCGAAGCCCAATGACTCTTCCTCCTGGACTCCCGACGTGTTCTCTCTGATTTGCAGAAAAGTTCACTCTTACGATGGGACTTTCAACTTAAGCAAGAGCTGGAGAAGAGGTTGAGGGACCCCTGAGCCGAGGTCTCTATCACTGTTAAGTTTAGGTCATTACCGGTCTTCCTTTGGAGAGCCACTTGGCACAGAGGATTTTGCTATGAGAGCTGGATTCCCACGTGCCCTGTGGTAGGGGACAAAATTTCAGAGACACTTTTCATTGTTATAACTGTGTCTTGTGGGGACTCCTGAACTCCACGTCATCCCTTCTCTGAGCTACTCCCAATATCTGCTGCTTCCTCCTTGCTTTATATTCAGACCTTCCCTAGGACCTCTCTTTTTTGTCACTGACCTCTGGTCCAAAATTTCCTCTGCCTACAGCCTGCCCTGCAGTGTTCTACAGTCGCTTTAAATAACTTCGCAGCTCTCTCCCCCACTTTGCTTTAAATACTCTAAGGGCCCCTCAGTCTTCTTTAGTCAACCAGAGCCCCAGTAGAGCACAAACCACTCAGCCTTTCTTTTCATCTGGCACATTTTCCTCAGTAACACTAGCTAACATTTGTTGAGCACATATTCTATTTCTAGCTTATGAATTAATTAGCTTAATCTTGACAGCAGCCCTATGTGGTAGGTACTTCATTAAGCCCCATTTATTAGGTAGAAAAATCAACCCTTGGCAAGTGCCTAGGTAAGGTCTCCCACATGGAAGGTGGCAGAACTGGAGTGGATTCTATCCATCCTAGCAGCCTGGCCCCCAGCCTGAGCAGCCGCTACAGCACTGGTCCTATGTGTGCACATGTGTGTGCGTGTATGCGTGTGTGTTAGATTTATTTTGTTTTTAACTGTGGAGTGCTCTGGCCCTGGGGTTTAGGTCAATAGTATGAAGCCTTCTCCTGTTCTCATCAATCCGTATGGTTGCAGCCTCCCAGACCAAGCAGCCTCAGGACTGTATAATGTTCCCGTTCCTGCTACAGCTGGTGCTGGGTGAGCCTCAGGTTGCCTGAGTTTTAGCTGAAAGTTTTAAAAAGAGATAATTACCCACTCTTGTAATAAGGTAGAGGGAGTCAGAAGAGAGAGTTTTTAACTTGCTATGTATCTCTATGTAGATGGTCACATTTTCTCCTCAGGGGCAGGTATTTTTATTATTAGCCCCATTAACATATTTACATGTTTTTTGTTTGTTTGTTGAGACAGTCTCACTCTGTGGCCCTGGGCTAGAGTGCAGCAGTGTCAGCCTAGCTCACTGCAACCTTAAACTCCTGGGCTCAAGCCATCCTCCTGCCTCAACTTCTCAAGTAGCTGGGACGACAGGTGTCTGTCACCATACTTGGCTAATTTTTCTATAATTAGTGGAGACTGGGTCAAGCAATCCACTTGCCTTGGCCTCCCAGAATGGCAAGATTACAGGTGTGAGCCACGGCACTGATTAACATATTTTAATTGAAGTGAAATTCATTTGCCATAAATCAACCACTTTAACGTGTTCATTTGTGGTGGAACTTAGTATCTTCCCAACGTTGTGCAACCACCACCATCTAGTTCCAAAACATGTCATCACCCCAAAGAGAACCCGATACTCATCAAGTGGTTGGTGCCTGTTCTTCCTCCCCCCAGCCCCAGGCAGCCACAAACTTCATTCTGCCTCTGTGGGTTTACCAGTTTGGGCTGTATGTAATAATCAGAATCTACAATATACGGCCTTTTGTGTCTATTTCATTCAACATAATCTCTTTGAGGTTCGTTTATGCCATAGCATGTGTCTGAAGTCTCTTCCTTCTCATGTCTAATATTCCATTGTGTGGCGAGGCTGCATTTTGTTTAAACATGCGTTCATCAGTGGACACTTGGGATATCTTTGGTTACTGTGAATAGTGCTGCCTTGAACATTCATTCACGCAAAAGTACCTGTTTGGGGTACCTGTTTTCAATTATTTTAGATCATACCTAGGAGTGGAATTGCTGGCTCACAGGGTAATTCCGCGTTTGACTTTCTGAGGGACCTATTAGCCTCATTTTTATTAAAAACAAGGAAGTTGAGACTCAAAAAAATTATGAGTTGTTCAAAGTCACATGACAAGTAAATGACAGAGCCAGCACGAGGAGCTGAGCTCACACTGCTGTCACCCTAGGGACCCTGGCTGCAGCCAACAGCGTTCATTCCCTCACCACACACCTCTGGAGGGCCAGAGCTGGTCTCCACGGCACATTCAGTTGTAACTCCCAGAAAGGACCCTCCGAACCCAGAAACTTTGGAGAAAACAGAACAAGGGGGGTATTTTAAATTATAAGTCGGAGTTACTGGCTCGCACATAAATTCCATGATGGGGACGATCTACGCACACTGCGGAACACAGATCCCCTGTCTAGCTGCACATTTTAGTGGGGATTTCAGCTAATTCTTCCACGACAAAAAGATCCACTCTCCCTGGTTCTGTTTTTCTTTTCCCACCTGCATTTCCCGATGGAGCCTGGAGGTGGGGGAAGTGCTGAGTTGGTTCTGAATTTCTGACTGCATCTGTGGATGGCAGTGCATGCTTAAAGGTTTAAATGCCTGGGCCAGAAAGAGACTAGGAGCCTGGCTTCAGCTCTGGCTCAACTGAGGGGTGGGAGAGATGAAGGGGAGATGGGGGCGGAGCGGGGCTTTAGCACTGAGAATTTTATTTTGCGGTGGTTTCCACGGGAATTTTACCAGTAGAGGTAAACTCTATGGCTTGCTCTTGTCTCCTCCCTGGTTATTGGAGCGCTCCCAGCTCAGAAAGGGGACGTCAGAGGCTGCGGCTGAGCTGGGTTTGAAAACAGGCTCCCCCCGCTCCCCGCCTTGCCCTCCCCTTCCTGGCCCAGCTGACCTGATTAATCAGAGCCCTGCAAAGCCCACTGAGGAGGGCCCCCCGGCTAATCTTATCTCCGCACCCACGCGGGGACAGACAACACCCCCGCTAGGCCAATGAGACGCAATTCTGCAGCTTGGCCGGGCGGTGGAAATTTCCATGCGCTGTGCGCTGCCCCTCCGCGGCGGCCCCTGGCGGGATCTGCGCTCGCTGTGCTGCAGCCCCGGGGCGCCGAAGCCGGACCCGCGGGGAGGTCACCGTCCCGGGGCCAGTCTCTGTGCCATAAGTCACTGTGGACGTGTCGTCGTCTGCCTTGTTCTCCCACCTCCCTGCGACAAAAGCTCTCAAGCAAAGCTTGGAGAGAAGCAAGCGATGCCCGATGTCCTTATCACTGCGGAGAGGGGAGGAGACCATGGTTGGGAACAAATAGCGACGCCCCTGGTGGGGTGTAGGTGTGTGTATGTGGGTGTATGGTAAACGCCACCGTTCCCAGCCCCGGCCTCGCCCACCCTGTAAACTCTGCCCGTATCGCCCCTTCCCCGCCGCCTGCATATGGTTCCTCCACCGGGCTCTGCACCTCGGACTGTGTGGGCAGAAAGGAGAAAGGGCACGTTTGTGGATCTACCCACTTACGAACCACCGTGCCCTTTTAGAAGAGGCCAGTGAGGTAGCAAAGATGTCTGGTGCAGGAGCTCAGGGAGACTCAGACCCGCAACCCAAAGCAAGGACAAGATCGGAGCCATGATTCAGAGACTGATTAAGAGATGCACAGAAAATTCCAGGGCCACAGAGGAGGGCCAGGACGCGGTATTGTGCCAGTTCAGGGGAGTAGGCCGCCAGCGCAGGCGGGGGAGGCGCCAGAGCCTGCATCTGTCCCAGAGCAAGCCCCCAGAGCGAGGCCCCGCGAGGCTGGGCTGTGTCAGGAGATCCCTATCTTCCTCAACTCCACGTGAATTGTGGCAATAAATCTCTATTGTTTAAGGGGATCCAGGCCTTGCACGTGTGAACTAGTGAACACAGTCCAAAGTGTAGTATAAACCGTGTCCAGCAGGCCTTCTGCCAAAAGGGAATTGCAATGGCTTCTTCTGGGATTGGAAGGGGGGAGGGATGGAGAGAGGCGCTAGGTCCCTCAGCTGTCTCTGAGGCTGGAAAGGGGGAAAACACAGGTTTCTTCTTAAAGGCAATTAGGAAGCTTCAGGAAGGATCCATGGCATGAAAGGGGAGGGAAGGACTATGACCACTCTAAAGCCCAGCACAGAGGACAGGAAACCTGTACCCACAGGTTCTGCTAGTGACCACCTGGACGTCTTGGGAAATCTTTCTCTGGGTCCTAATTTTCACCTCTGTAAGATCGGTGTCATAAGAATTCCTGCCTCATCTGATCAAGTAAAACTAAAGTAAAATAAAACGATGTGTATGAAATGTAAAGAAACATATGCAAGTGTTTTTTAATCGAATGCGTAAACAATATATGATCTATGTTGTTTTAGTTGATTTAACTTTGAGAAAGAGTCCAGGCTAACTTAATCAGTTGACACACTTCTTAATGTATTGCAAATATTCACTGAGCACCTTTTACGTGCTGGTGGCTATTCTGTGTCTGGGATACAATGCTGAACACAACACAAAAGCCTTGCTCTCGGGAAGCTCTTATTGGAGGATTCAGGTGATAAATAAGAAAACTATAGTTTTTAGGTGGAGATAAGTGATATGAAGAAAAATAAAGCAGGAAAGGGGTGGAAAGTAGAGGGATTTTGAATGGGGTGAAAAGAAAGACTTCATGGAGAAGGTGACCTTTGATCACGTACTTGGCATGGAGGTCAGGGAGTGAGCCCTATGGATTTCTGGGCAAAGAACATTCCAGGTGGGGGATGCCAGCGAGTTCCATGGGTGGGGGGGGGCATGGCCCGTCCTGTTGAAGGAGCAGAAAGGTAAAGACTATCCCTTGAGGGGCCTGAGTGAGTGATGGGGTTGGAGCTGACAAAATGGAGGTAGGGGGTTCAGGTAGAGTTTGCAGGGCCTTGATGGTGACCTTAAGGACTGGCTGTTATGGTAAGTGTTCTTGATGCTTGGAGGGCAGGGCTGAGGCTCTGCCTTGACTCTTACCTGACTGTAAAGCAGCTCCATTTTTAGCTTGGATACTGGCAAGCACCCAACAAGCATTTATTGCAAGGTTTGCTGTGTGTTCTTCGCTGTTCTGGGAGCTCTGATAACATCTAAAGGTATGTATAACATAGGCTCATGGCTTTGAGGAGGCCACAATTGTGTAGTAAATAAAATTTAGCCGCAAAAAGCAGGTAGTGACCAATACAAGACAGTTTCTCACTTGCTGCAGTGTGTGGACCATAAAGGCATGGGGAAACATGGGGTTTTAGGAACCCCAGGGGTACCTGGGAATTGAGCCAGGATCATAGTAGGTGCTTAATGCTTGTGCATGGACAGAGTGACTCTCAGCTGAGTAAGCAGAGAGCGGTTTGAGGCTAATTTCATCCTCCTCCTACCCAGGCCCAGGTGTCCTGCAGGCTCTGGCAGCCACTAGCTTGCTGGCCAGCATAGCCAGCACACAGCAGGGGCTGCTGCAGATGTCCAGGGTGATAAAAGAAGTAAATGGCCCTGCTGATTGTTGTATGGAATGTTTCCCTCAGGGAAATTAAGAAATGGAATCCAATGTCCAGGCTTCAGCCTCACATCTTTAATAGGGGAGACAAGATCCTGCAGCCAGGGCCTAGGGGCAGCTGCTTCCTGCCCAAAAGGCCAGTTTCCCCTCCAGGTCTCTGACCCTTTCTTGGTTTTGTGATCTTGCCTGAGACCTCTCAACTCTCACCAGGCCAGGAGGGTGATAGGGATAGAGGACGTGCATGAAGTGTGCTCAGAAAGTCCCACAATGCCGGCCACCCAGAATCCTTTGCAGTGCTGGCTGGCTGGCCCTGGGCTCCCTCTCAACCACTGTAGAATGCAGCCTTGGTGGGCCCTTAGAGGCCACCGAGAAGGTCCCCTGCCCCTGGGTACCTACCTCCTCACCTGGGGATCAGGGACTACATGTTAGCCCTAGGCTTCCAGCTCTAGAATCGCCCTTGACCTTGCTGGACAGGACTAAGTCATAACCTTCAGGGACTCAGCTAGGTCATGCCTGGCTGAAACCAAGACAACCTCATGTACTCATTCCTCAGCTCCACAGGGGCCAGGCTGCTCTCAGGGTGTGTGTGTGTGTGGGGGGGGCATTGTCCTCCACTTCCTTCACATGGCTGAACATTTTACTTATTTAACTTTTTGAATAAATAATGCATCCTATAGTTCAACAAGTATAAAACATTAATGCAGTGAAAAGTGTCCTCTGTGTGTGTGTTTGTGTGCTCATACAAACAAATAGAATGGGTATCCTACTTCCAACTCTTTTTCTACTTAATTAGTAACAAAATATAGTATTCCTTACCTTGTTTTCAGTTCACTGTGGACCTTTGAGCTCGTTTCTCTGTGGTACACGTGCATTTCTCCATTTCCCTTTACTGACGCTTGCTATCAGAAATATGACCAATGCTCCCCTGTAGACGGACATTTACATTGTTTGCAATCTTTCATTTTCATACAGTGTTGCCATGGGTAACTCTGCAATTCTTTGTTCAGCACACGATTATGTTTATGCATAAGGTAAATTCCTAGAAGTGGAACTGCTGAGTCAAAGGGTAAATGCATCTTTAATGGAGGCAGATGTTGCCAAACTACCCTCTGCAGGGGGCATGTCAATTGATCCTGGCAGTAGCCATGTACCAGCGAGACTGCCTTTGTCCCAGAGCTTACTTACAGAGCAGTTGGTTCTCAAACTTTCAGATTTTTTGCCATCCGATAAATCTAAAAAATCAATATGGTTTTAATTTGTATATTTGTCATTATGGTTGGCTTTGAATGTATTTTCATATGTTAAAAAAAATCATGTGTATTTCCCTTTGTATTTTCTGTAAATTGTCCATATCCATGCCTGTTTTTCTATTGATTTGTTAGTGTTTTGTGTCACCGATTTGCTGGAGAAATTAACCCTTTGTGATGTAAGTTACACGTATTTCTCATCTTCTCATTTATTTACTGATTTTGCTTAGGGTGCTTTTTAAAAAACAATTGTTTTGGGCCATAGAAAAGTTTTTGCTTTTACGTAGTTGAAATTGTCCACAATTTGGCTAAGCGCCCATTGCTCAGTAGTTAGGGCACCAGCCACATACAGTGGGGCTGGTGGGTTTGAACCCAGTCCAGGCCTGCTAAACAACAATGACAGTTACAACCAAAAAATAGCTGGATGTTGTGGCCAGTGCCTGTAGTCCCAACTACTTGGGAGGCTGAGGCAAGAGAATCAGTTAAGCATAAGAGTTTGAGGTTGCTGTGAGCTGTGACACTAGAGCACTCTACCGAAGGTGACATAGTAAGACTCTGTCTCCAAAAAAAAAAAAAAAATGTAATTTAAGGGAAATTAATATCTTTATGAGGCTAAGTCTTCCTTTCTGAGAACATGGGATTTTCATTTTTCAAGTCTTTTTTGTTATCTATTACGAGTGTTTAAAAGTTTTAAGTTGGTTTGCGTGTTTCTTTTAAACTTATTTTTAAATTTTTTTTACTGCTTTTGTAATGAAGTCTTTTCTTTCATTATACTGCCTAAACATGGTTGTATGTTTAAAAGCTTTGGATTTGTCTATTAATTTTCCATATACTGCTATCCTATTGAATTCTGTTAATGATTATAGTAGTTTTCACTTATTTGTCTCAGGTCTTCAAAGCATAAAACCAAATCACCTGCAAATAGTGATAGTTTTATCTCCCTCTACCCAATTGTTATGTCTTCAATTTTGTTCTTGTTCTTATTATGTTGGGTACAAAATTAAATAGCAGCACGATAATGAGCAAACTCACTGTCTCATTCCTGGCCGAAGGATAAAAGCTCCTAAGATATCTTGATTAAGCATATTTTCGGTTTTGAGATGGGGGCACACACACAATATTTAGAAGTGTATATTCCTACATTATTGACTATGAAAAATCAAGAGTGAATCGTCAAACTTTGCTGAGTTTTTTTGAACGTGTATGAAGGTGATTACATAATTTTCTCCTTAAAATTATTAATATTTGAATTATATTAGTGGATTTTCTAATGAGTCATCCATTCATTCCTGGAACAAGCCTCATTTGGTCAAAGTGTACAACATCATTGTTTTCATCTTTAATGGGAAATGAACTTGGTCTGGAGCTCTTATTGGCAGAAGGTGGGACAAAGATGCTTTTGGGCAAACTTCTCTGTTCCTCTGCGGAGAGTATTAGATCTTTTTTCTGGAGTCAGTTTTAACAAGTTATATTTTCTTTTACTGCACTGTGCTATTTAGAAATATAGTACAAGCTACATATAAAAATCAACTTATAATATGATAAAGCCACCATAAAGCTGAAAATATCGTAAGTTGAAATGCATTTAATACACCTGACCTACCAAACAAGATTGCTTACCTAGCCTACTTTAAACATGCTCAGAACACTTAGTTTACAGTTGGGCAAAATCATTGAACACAAAGCCTATTTTATAAGGAAGTATTAAATATCTCATGAAATTTATTTTTTTGTTTCAAAATATTAAGGGGGCACCAATGTTATAGAACCATTTTTATAATACTTGAGTCCTGGCTTTAGTTGTGCCGGTCACCCAAATAGTGTTCATAGTACCCATTAGGCTGGTTTAGTCCTCTCCCCCCCTCCACCCCAGTGCTTTCCACTGAGTTTTACTTTCCTCTGTGCATACATGTACTTATCAATTAGTTCCTATTAAAAAAACATGTGTCTGTTTTAACGTTCTTCAGCTCAGGGGTCCCCAGACTTTTTAAACAGGGGGCCAGTTCACTGTTCCTCAGACCGTTGGAGGGCCGGACTGCGGGCCCCAGGATGAGTGGGCTGCTAAGGACAGTCAGCGGTGGCAAAAACACCCAGCGGGCCAGATAAATGTCCTCGGCGGGCTGTAGTTTGAGTACGCCTGCTTCAGATGCTTAGGAGAATGGGCTCCATTTCCAGCCAGATTGTTGCAAAAGGTATGAGTTCATCTTTTTTTTAATAGCTGAGTAGTACTCGGTGGTGTACATATACCACATTTTATTTATCCACTCATGAATGGATTGGTACTTGGGTTGATTCCACATCTTCGCAATTGTGAATTGTGCTGCAATAAATGTTCGGGTTCAGGTGTCTTTATGATAATCATGTAATTTATTGAATACTGTACTAAAAGGGAAAAACTGAATGGTGGTATGAGTACTCAAAGTATGATTTCTACTAAATATGTATTGTTTTCACACTATTGTAATCCTAAGTCTGATTAAGATCTGACTGTATATATCCCCACTGTATAACTTAACATTTCTAGTAGCTACATTTCAAAAGTAAAAAAACAAAAGCAGGCAAAATTATTTTTAATAGTATTTTATTTAACCAACTCTATCTAATATGTTATCATTTCAACATGTAATCAATTAAAATCATTCATGGATTTTTTTTGCATTATCGGTCTTCAAAATCCAAATGCGTTTCATACAACACATCCCAGTTCTGCCTCCTCACATGTTGAGTGCTCAGCTTCCACGTGTGTCTAGTTGCCACTGTATTGAACAACTCACTGCCAGAACATTGTTCTTTGTATCTATGTATTCGACAGTTTATTTTTTTATAGCATCAGACAAAGTCCTTGTGTATGATCTCATTTCCATGATTTTTCTGGTTGTTTAACTTGACTTAATCTCATTTTATATAGTCGGTCTGTCTTACATTTTCTTGATTTGATTAGCTAGAAGTTCATATCGTGTATTATTATTTTTTTTTCCAAACAGCTTTTGAATTTATTAATTAGTTCTATAGTCTTCTGTTTTATAATCATTCTATTCTAACGTTGTCATTATTATTTTATTAATTTAGCCATCCTATCCTTCAGTTTATTTAGTTTTTTCTCACTTTTTTTATGTTGCTTCATGCATTGTTGATTTTTTTTGCTTATTAAACGTGTACAAGGTCAGGAATTTTCACAGCTTTTAAGTGTATGGCTGCTGGTTCTCACGGTGCTGTCTTCCTCATTACCACCTTCTGTTACTCTCTCTTGGTGTCCAGATTTTTCTTTGACTCAATAGTTATTTAAAAGGGTGTTTAAAATCTTCCAGATAAATATTTTTGGTAAATATTTCCAGTATAACGTTTTTGTTTTTTAATTCTTGACATTAATTTCTACATTGTCATTAATTAAGGTTTTTGTTCTTTTTTTTGAAAATTTGAGGCTTATTCTGTGGTCACTTAAGACAAAGATGTTTCTTGTTTTTCTTATTTCTGTGTGTAACTTAGTTCTCCTTCAGCCGTTAATGTTTTCCCACTTGTCTTGTAAGGCTTTGTTTTATTTTTCTCTTCGTGATTCTGTAGATTTCTATGATGCATTTAGGTGTAATTGTCCTTCTTAGGTTTTGGTTTCCTTTTTTAATTGAGGGTTCATACTGAGGAGTTCTTTGTCATTATCTCTTTGGATATCATCCAAGTCTTTCTTTCTCGTATTGAAACTCCTCTTAGACATATGTTGGTTCTTCCCATTTGAATGTTCATTTTTTTTAGTTTTTCTTTCTCAGACTTTGTACCTTTTTATTTTTTTGAGGCATGTTGATTAATTTCCTCCAATCCTCTGGTTCACTAATACTGTCCTCATTTATGGCAATTAAGCATTTAAATGCATCAATTGCATTTCCCATAGAAAATTTATTCTTCCTTTCTCAATTTTCTGTTTGGGTCCTTTGACAATATCCTTCTTTATAAAAAATCTTTTCTTAAAGTTTATATTTCTTCTTTCATATTTGTAACATGTTAAATATCTCTATTACCCTATAACTTTTGCTTCTTGATTTGCTAGTTTCCTATTTATTACCTCTGGATTTTCTTTCCCTCATGGTGATTTATTTCCTCATGCAATTTTATTTTATTTTATTTTATTTTTGAGACAGACTCTCACTCTGTCATCCTAGGTAGAATGCCCTGGAGTCATTGCAGCTCACAGCAACCTGGGATCAAGCGATCCTCTTGCTTCAGCCTCCCGACTACCTGGGACTACAGGCACCTCCCCAAGATAACTGCCTAGTTTTTCTATTTTCAGTAGAGATGGGGTCTTGTTCTTGCTGAGGCTGGTCTCAAACTCCTGAGCTCAAGTGATCCACCTACCTTCGCCTCCCAGAGTGCTGGGATCACAGGCGTGAGCCCCCACACCTTGCCTCATGCAGTTTGTTATTTCTGCTTATCTTTAGTGTGACTCATGTTTTTATGGTTAAGTCCCCGTTCCCTGGGTTTGTGGACCACTGCTACAGATCAGATTTGTATTTTTCTCTATCATTATCCTAGTGGATTTCTTGAGTCCTGATCTACTTTTCACATTGATTTGTGGCTTGAGGCCACTGTGCTAGGCAGGTAGTGTGAATTCCCTACGTTGACAATGCCAGCCTGTGTTGTGTTTTCTAATAATTTTCTTCCCCCCCCCCCACAAAGTTCAAGTGAATGGCAAACTTCCTTGTGACTTCTCAGACTGGTAGGTAGAGTTTTTCTAATCCTTGTTTCTTATTTCAAGTCAAGAGGGGCATTTCACAAATTCCAATCCTATGTTTTAGCTCAGCTTTTACTCTGAATGCTCTAGATTCTGGCCCAGATTCTTTTTGCCATGTGGGCCTTAAATCTGAGACTCCAAACCTGTATCAAAGCCTCATTTTCCATATATCCTTTATTTTGAGGTCTCATCATCACTTTTCTTGCCTTGGGGCCTATGAATTAAAAAAAAAAAAAAGTTTTTTCTTGTTAAGATTTATCCAGAGTTTTAATTAGTTTAAAGTAGGATTGAGGTATTTACTGGCATAATGAGCAGAGTTCATAGTAAAATTTAAAGAAAAAGTTATTTTTATTTTTTTCTTACAACAAATCAAATACGATCCTATTATGAAGTGAAATTTGAAAACTTGCCTGGATTTTTAAGATAGTCTTGACACTAAAGAAATTTTGCTTGAGACAGAGATTTGGGCCAATTTCCTCCATCCCTGGAGGTTCCATGTTTGTTCTGTTTTGTCATGGGGGTACTTCTGTGGAATAGTTTGAGAGGCTCTGCCCCGAGGTGACCTTTGCTGCTAAGATGGAAATCATTCCCTGGGCAAGTCCCCTGACATGTAAATCACCCACCCGAAATCGAGAGCACTTGCCTGGCTCAGTGGAGTGTGGCTGTTGTTTTACCTAAGTCTGGCCTAAAATGACAGGAAGTAGATCTTTAAAAATGATTGTTACTGACGGCAAAAAGTTGAAACTCTACAAAAGGCCATGAAATGGAAAGAAAAAGAGCCCCAACCAGACTCCCCTCCTGCCCCATCTATTCCTGTAAGTCTCCACTGCTAGCCGCTTCTCCTAGACCTTTCCTGAAGTGTTACATGTGTAGATACAGATTTTTTTTTCCTTCTTAAAACAAGTGGGCTCGTAGCGGATGTGTTCTGCAGACTTTTATTGATTAGTGCATTTGGGGGATCTTTTCATGGCAGCACATGTAGCTTTCCTGATGTTCTCAGCAGCTGGAGCGCACGTCCCATACATTAATGGGCCTCTCCTAATAGACACTAGGGTTTGTTTCCCATATTTTTGCTATTTACAGGAATGGTTTGGGGGAACATATTTGTACAGACGTCTTTTTTAAGTGTGCAAGCAGATCTGTAGGATAAATGCTGGCCCATTTGTTTGTGCCCTTAAACTTTTGATGGACAAGGTTGAACTGCTCTTCAAAAATGCTGCAATTTGTACTCCCACCCACAGTGGCAGAGTCACCCAGGGAGCAGGGCAGTGGGGAGCCTCCAAATTTGTCCTTTGCCTGCCTGATGTCCCCAGAACATGCAGGGATGTGGTTGTCTGACACCCTCCTTCCTCCTGGGACTGCACTAGTTGTTAAGATGTTAAGAACTGAAATCTGGTTGCTGGTATCAAGATTAGATTCTGCTTGTTTTTGAGGAATGTGGTTGCTTGAATGGCTTTGGGATTCCAAATGGAGACCAGACATGAGTTGAGGGGTGTGTGGGAGCATGGCGAACAGTGGATTTAAAATATTGGTTCACTAAATTCTTTATTTCTTAACATGTACTGTTTTGGGTTTTGTTTTGTTTTGTTTTTTGAGATAAAGTGTCACTCTGTTGCCCAGGCTAGAGTGTCAAGGCATCAGCCTAGCTCACAGCAATCTCAAACTCCTGGTTCATGAAATCCTCCTGCCTCAGCCTCCCAAGTAGCTGAGACTACAGGTGCCCACCACTATACCTGGATAATTTTTCTATTTTTAGTAGGGATGGGGTCTCATTCTCACTCAGGCTGGTCTCAAACTCCTGAGCTCAAGGGATTGTCCCTCCTCGGCCTCCCAGAGTGCTAGGATTGTGGGTGTGAGCCACTGCTCCCAGCCTGTTTTTTTGAGAAGTCCTGTATGAGGGCTGTCCAGAAAGTATCCAGCCACATCATAGGAAAAAATGTTATTAACAATGGCTGCATACTTTCTGAATAGCCCTCATATTTTCACAGTTTAAAAATTTAGGAAATATGACAACACAAAATAGTTAATGCTACTAATGTGTGGGTAAACAAATAATCCAATTAAATAAAACTACTCTTTGTGTGGAGGTAATTGATCTACCAAGTTGTTAACAAAAATAATTCCAGCGCCGAGACCAACACTGTGTTTGAAGAGATGGCCTTTCTTCCTTCTTCCTCTGGGTGCACATACGCTGTGCACAGGGATGATAGTGAAGGTCTTTAACAGCTGGTTTGGCAGCGGCACTGACCAAGTCGAGGGCCAGGAGTCTGGGAGTCTGGCTTCTGCTGCATGGGGTGTCAATCTCTTGGCTTCTGGACCATCAGAAAGTCTTGCAGAAGAGCTGGGTGGTTGGGACATCAGGGAAGTGACTATTGGCCATTCATTATGAAACATTTTTAATATTTAAACATCCTCTGTGGCCGCACTGGTACACACTGGTGAATATTAGCTCTAAGTATGCATTCCTATTTGTGTATTTTAAAATATAATT
Source organism: Galagoides demidoff (assembly GCA_963574575.1). NCBI lineage: Eukaryota > Metazoa > Chordata > Mammalia > Primates > Galagidae > Galagoides > Galagoides demidoff. Next base: position 21,662 of record CAUYQV010021546.1, read on the forward strand.
AAAACCATATGTGACAGCAGCTATTTGCTCCTTACAGGAGATAGGCTTTAACATGTTGACTGCCACACTAGAAAAAAAATTTTTTTTCCTTGGGGGCCATGGTGTCTTATTACAAAAATGGAACAAAACCTTCGAAAATAAAACGATCCTTTCTAATTCAATGAAGAAATTTGCTATTTTTTGTTGTTTGTGAGTTCTGTTTCAATTGGCAGTAAAAACAACAAGCAGAGGTTTCATAGCACACAGGTACGCTGTGGACCTTCCCGCTGACCCACCAGTTCTACATGCTTCCTGAGACCCTGGGCTCAAAACTAGCAGGAGTTAAATACAACTGGCATGGTAGTCAATGTGTTAAAGATAAGGACACAGAAAGTTTGAAAGTAAAGATATGAAAAGGTACACCATGCAAATAAGTTATCAAATGTGACACTGACCTGCATGTTTTTTTTTTTTTGAGACAGAGTCTTAAGTTGTCACCCTGGGTACAGTGCAGTGGCATCACAGCTCACAGCAACCTCAAACTCTTGGGCTTAAGTGATTCTCTTGTCTCAGCCTCCCAAATAGCTGGGACCACACACCACAATGCCCAGCTATTTTTTTTTTAAGTTGTAGTTGTCTTTGTTGTTTGGCAGGCCCAGGCTGGATTCTAACTCACCAGCTCTGGTGTATGTGGTAGGGCCGCTAGCTGCTTGAGCTACAGGCACAGAGTCGACATGCATAATTTTTAAACTCTCTCTTTTAACTGAACAGTATTGTGATAACGTCTTCCTCATTGTTTTTTGATGACTGCATATTCTGTTATGAAACAGGTGTATCTTCATTCATTCAGCTGAGAAAAATATCACTAGACATTTTGGTAAATTCTAACATTTTAATATCAAGAACAACCCTAGGTTCAATGTTCTCGAGTATACATGTCCGTCTTGGTTGTTTCTCCCTTTTCCCCCCTTAGGATGTATTTTTGGATACACTGGTTTTTTGTGGAACCACTGGTTTAAAGTTTATGTACACTTTTAAAGTCTTGCTCTGTTTTGCTAAATTGACCTCTAGAAAGGTCACGTGGATTTATAACGCCATTAGTAGTGCTTAACGGCTCCCAGGTCATTTTCCTTGCTACACTGTGAAATTTCTTCTGCATTTTATAATGAAACAAATTAACAAAACAGAAAAAGGGGGAGGGGGAGAAATGCAACAGATAAACAAAACAGAAAAAGAAAAAGGAAACAAGTTCCTTTCAAAAAGAAAGGAATGTATCAATATTTTTAGCTTGACTGTTTTTTTTACTCTTGAGTGGTAGGTAGCAGTTTTACATCTCAAATGCTTTAAGTTTTATACACTTTATATGTGTGTTTATCTTTTAAAGAGAAATCGGTAAGAGTTCAAGGTAAAATAAGGATATTGAACCTTTGTCATATATGTTGCAAGTATTTTTCTCAGTTTCTTTGGCATTATTTTGGTGATTTTTTTGAAAAAGAAATCTGATATACAGTGAATTTTAAGCAGGCTACAGGTTAGCAGCTGCTTTTTACCCGAGGGAGGATGTCCTCAGTCCTAAAGAAGCTGAAAAGTCCTGGTGGAGTCTCTTTATCAAAGTCGCCATCATTGGCGTCAGTCTGTGGACGATTATGATTCCACAGACTCTGCAGGAGCTAGAAGCTGCTTCACTGCTGCCTGGATGGGTCCTAAAACTTTGTGCTATAGGGCTGCCCCCTGCCCCCCTCAAATGTGGCTGCTTGCCTAGAGATATGGGACAAAGGCTGTATTGAAACTCCTGGTGATGGGCAAGTATCTTGTTTTCCAGTTCCAAGGAGGCTGCTTTGCTATGGAGCCTCCTTCTTTGTTGTTGGTGACTTCAAGGCAAGTGGACTGCTTTTTCATACTCTATATAATGTCTCTCCAGACCCACATGTCACTTTGGGTACTAGGACCTTGGATTTTGTTCTCAAAGCCCATCCATCTGTAGTCAGCAGGACTTGAGCAGCATGGAATGCAAGGCCAGCTGTTTTCTTGGTGGAGATCATTGTTAAAATGCTTAGAATTCCCGTAGTAGTCTTGAAATTACACAGAGAATGAAGCCCACACCAAAAGCAGAGACAGAAAGAACCAGGTCCTTGTCAATATCCTTGAACTATTTATTCAACTGACCCCAAAACTCCCCTGCGGGGAATGTATATTATATAAGATAACACATCTCCTGATTCATTATCCTGGTTCACGATAAGGTTTCTGTTATTTGTGGCCAAAGCGTCCCTGTGGGTAGAGTAGTAATATTGCCAGAGGCCCAGGCTGTTTTGCAAATCTTGGCTGAGTTGAAATTTCCTCTTCACACTCCTCTGTTGAGGATTCCTTGCACTCTTCTTGGCTCCTGCTCTTTTGAGCAAGACCAGAAACACCTCCCATCCTACACGTGCCTGCCCCTCAGCCTCCTAGTTGTGGGGAAGGTTGCCTCACTACTACAGAGGGCAGGGCTTGTGAGAGAGGGGCTCACTACTGGAGAGCAGCCTGGACTCGGGAGAGGAGAGGACTTCCAGCCAGAGGAAATTTGAAGACAGTCCTGTGGAGTGTTTGGTGACAGGTCCCTGTCTGGGGGCTTTAAGGAGCCAGGGATAGTGCCTGGGGGGATACTGAGGAGCTCAGACAATGGGCTTTTGGGTTGGCTAAATAGCTACTCAACTCAAGGGCGATGTCTTCTTTCTCTCTGCTCTGATACCCTTAACATTGGCCCCATCCATCCCCGGGCTGGTTTCAAGATGGCAGCATCAACTTGGGAAATACCACTGTGGAGAGTGAGGGGGACTCTTCCTGTGGCTTTCCCTCAGGAAAGAAGACATTCCCCTTCCTTGCTGTACCCCCACTGAGGGTTCTGTTCCTGTCATTTTGCCTATCATGTATCTCAGGATCATCCTGAGGAAATCACTGGCTACTGAGAAGAGGGGACTCATGGGCCCTTCTGCCTTTCTCTGAGGTTCTGTCCTCATCCCACAACTGTGTGAGAGTGAAGCAGATATCTGAACAAAATGAGGTTTCATTTAAGAAGGAAGGTGGGGTAATAGATACTGTGACACTCAAGATTCCATCTGTAAATGCCATTTACAGATTTTCTCCATGTCTAGGACTTGATTATAATATTTCTAACCCCACCTCAACCCCAGCATAGAAGGTGCACTATTATCTTGTTTTATAGAAAAATACTGTGCTCAAAGGTTAAGATCTATTGATAGTGTTGAATTTAAGGGGGGAAAATAAAAAAAATTTCATATTAGTGTGTCGAAGTATGTGGGGGCAAGCGATGAGAAAAGACGAAGCGAGCCGGGTGGGACGGGGGAAATGGGGGGAGAGTCCAGAGAGCAGGGAGAAAGGGGGGAG